>JAQGAH010000810.1:0-24924 GCA_034696885.1 Lepidocyrtus paradoxus | reverse complement strand
GAATGCACATTTTGAACAAAGGATTTTAGTAGTCTGGATTTCAACCCGCTTGATTTCTATTTTTAAAGTTATATGAAAAGTTTGGTTGCCAAATGCAATATCAGAGAACTTACCAGAGAAGCTCTCTGATATTGCCATTTTCAACATTTTATAAAAACGGTTGCACAGGGCTTTCGACAGCTATTGAATTTAGTATAACATTTAGGAATGTTTGCTTACGAATGAGTTCCTGTATGCGGCTGCGCTACTTTTTGCCCTGCCACACTTTGCCAGCCCTCAGTCGCAAAATTTTGAATGGAAATTGACATTTAATGAAGCAAAATGCGACTTTGAAGAGTGAACAGTTGGTATTGCATGGTGAAGAGTTGCAAAACAGGCCATTGGTCATTTTTGTTGAGAAAATAATCTATGGAATTGTTCTCTAAAATTGTGTATTCGCTGTGCCACAGTGCACCCTGTATAATACAGGCCCACTCAGGCCTAACTCTCCAGGTCCCACAAAAGCTTGGCAGGCCCCTGATAAAGCATTTATTAAGATTAAAACACACTTCATGAAAACAAGTATACACACCATCAATACCAAAAGATAAATCCCGTTTTCCTGGTTATGGTAGTTGGTTTTGATAAATTGCGTTATTACCCCAAAAAAACTCAAAAATAGACCTTTCATTCATGACTCATGTACCCCTTCATCTTTGATAAATTTCCAATTCACGAAACTTCCATCTTCCGTAACAAACACGAGCACATTTGCATTTTGCAGTTTGGGGATCAAAATTACTCCCGTAAGTCAAGTATTTTACTAAATGCGTAGTA
This sequence comes from Lepidocyrtus paradoxus, assembly GCA_034696885.1. Lineage (NCBI taxonomy): Eukaryota > Metazoa > Arthropoda > Collembola > Entomobryomorpha > Entomobryidae > Lepidocyrtus > Lepidocyrtus paradoxus. The sequence continues at coordinate 24,108 of JAQGAH010000810.1, read as the reverse complement.
AATGGGGACTGAAAATGCTCAAAAAGTTAAATAAAGTACAACAAAAATAAAGTCATTATTATTTTTACAATATCGCAAGTGAAATTTATCTAACCACGCATTATAAATGTGTAGAAAGTTTAAGTCAGGGCTTTTGTCAATGCATTTATGCATGCTTACTTGGAGGAGCCTTCCGAAACCGACTACAAATCAAGTCGTGACATAATGATAACAAAACAAACAACATAAATCTCAATCCTCTGTTTGAAATAAATGTGTTGTCTCATAAAGTAAAACGTCTATATCAATGACGGTTTGCTAAGACCGATAGATAAGCATTGTTGTCCGTCGCTGTTTGTCATGAAACCGCTAATTAAGATGGTTTAGACCAGCATGGGCTGTTTTTTTTCTCTCTAAAATATGAACACTACTTATACCAGTGTTACATACCATATTAAAAGTTGAAAGTCATATTGTCCTGGTTTGACAACGTGAATCACTCACTCGTCCATGATCAAGATTTGACATGGTTTAAGATGGAAATTCGAGCGGTGTTCAATTTTAACCGCAATCCTGTTTTATGCAGCGTTATTACATCATCATCCATTGCAAATGACATTAGTTGGTAAATAAGGGTATTCATTCAAAATTGCATTGTCGATTTGGCGGTTGGTAGTCAGCATTGGCATCGTATCATAATTATGCAGATGTCGTGATTAAATTTTAATATTTATTGCTTGCAGCTATACTGGATGTTGATATCTACACGATCCGATGCTCATATAATGAAAGTCATGCGCTTCATGAAGTGCCACATGTTATGACATATATTTATGCCGTATATATTCAATTACAGATTGTGCTTAAGAAATTTTTATTACCTGTACTGTAATTCGAGATTGCATGCAAAGACATCTGGACATCCTCCCAATCTGCGGTAAGTCGGCGAACGAGTAGATACGCATCTACAGGGTGTTCCACAACTTCTTTTGGATGAGTTCGTCCATTCAGCAAAAATTTCTTTTGGGATTTGATGTACCTGTGGAAAAACAATGGACAATCATTTATTTTTGCGGCTGCAATTAATTATTTGCTAACGTCTCACGCGTATGCTAAATCCTCGCTCTATATCAGCCAATAATTTATTTTTGAAAAGATTCCGAGCAAATTTTGTACATTAATTGAAATTAGGTCAATGATAGATATCTCTCATGTACTATAAATTTTTTTATATCGGAGGTATGGCTATAAGTGGATAATAATGATCGTGTCAGTAGCAAAGCTAAAACACGCTTTCAAAAACCTTTGCTGTATAGCAAGTCATTAATCATTTTCATGACATTCTGTATAATTTATTATTTTTGCATGACATGCAAATAATTATTCAAACGGTTGAAGATGTATTAGCTGAACTGTTTGCCATTTTTCGTTTCTTCTGCTTTCTTTATCAAATATGCATTGTTTGGTAATGATAATGATACAGTTCTTGATATAAGCATGTTTTGTGAATAGGAATGTTTGCTACAATTAAAATCCATCTTGGAGAGAAATTGTATGAGTTAATTAGTGCAGATTGTTCCTTCTTCGGTGTAGACCTCTGGGGATGTTGATATTTGAGAATATTTTAGTTCAAAATATCATCACAGAGCTTATTTAGCCATTGTTGTGGAAAAGACAAAACTGAAATTTCGAAAAATGACCGATGCAAGGATGGTCCATTGTTGTTTTATCATTAATGAAAATTACATTGTTTACAGACAACAACTCAAGGTGAACTGTTTCACCTCAGTAAATCATTGCATTGGTGCAGGCCCTGGTAATGGTGCGCATTTCTTAATCTCCTTACTTAAATAGCATTCTGCAACCTACAAGGAACGAGGAGGAATGCATCACGTCTGAGACGACCAACAAATGAGAATCAGAAAGGATCCCAAATGAGCTACTCTCTTTTGAATTGTTTCAATTCAAATATTTCAAAGGGTGAGAAACATCCATTGACTCAAAAATGTGGTTCTGCATATAATTGTTCCCATTAAGCGAGTCTACTTTTTATTGAACAAATAATACTTGAGAAAAATCATTTGTTCTTGACTCCCAAGTGTTATACTTGAACATATCGATATGAAAGTTTTAGAAAAGCGACTCCTTTAGTGTTCAAAAACAATAAAAAATATTTTATGCCAAATTTTACTCTGCATTTATTCAAAGCACATCACAAAGATAATGAATAAAGTCATAAAGCAACGGGCGACTACTCCGCTCAACTTACGATTTGATAATGTTCGTCCTGCTTATTGTGTACTCGACAAATGTATCCAGCAACTCCACAATCTGTAGCTCATGCTCCACCAAGTCTTCCAGCTTGGAAGTTGATGAAAACAAATCTTCCCTTTTCTCCTGCAAGTCCGATTTCATTTCCCCAACAGTAGCAGTCGCAGCAGCTGCCGGAGTTTTCTCAAAGAGGATCCCGAAGCTTATCACTAGCATGAGTACGCAAAGCATGTTTGATTTCCGATGAATCACTTCCCTTTTCCTGCTCCCGGATTCCACCTTTCCCCTTTTACAACCATTAGCACAATCTACAAACACATTATCAATTTTACTGCTGTTTACACTAGTCGCGATAGCACAACAAGAGCCTATCAATACCATGATTCTTTGTTCCGTTCTAACTTCAGCCGAGACCGTTAGTTACAGAAAGGGAAGAAATTTCACTCATGGGAAGTCTTTCATACGTATATTTTTATGGTAAGTAAATGGCTGGTTGTGAGAGCACTTTTACGCATAAATATATCGATAAGCTAAAATAATATAATGTTCGTTCTGAATTTCTCAGAAGCCTACATTAGCCAAGCAAAGTCGGTAAACTAGGCTAGGAAGAGAGTCATTTTTACTCTTCAAAGTCGAAGGAAATCTTTTTTTTTTAAAGCGTTCACCAAAAATGGCACAGACACGGTTAGCACAGCTCGCACCTTCCCTTGACGTGTGCATTGACTGACTGATGTTTTATGACTAGTTGAGAATCATCTTGAGAGTAATATTATGTATTCTTGTAAAAAAATTAACAAAGTGCAATGCGACGGTGAAAAAGTGAATGGATGTTTCAGTTATAATGCAATAGTAAAAAAAAGAATGAAGATGCGATTGACAAAGAGTGGTGAAGAGGATGAAGAGGACCCTACCAAAATACTGTTGCATTAGGTAAGTTTATATTTATCTGCGTTGGAGGAGTGAAGCATGGTACTTACCTAAACATATTCGAACGGGACGATGGACTTTTATGCCTGTATGTGTTATGTGCTATATGGGGTTTTGTTATATATGCATTTAAAGATTACAAAAACAACATTCAAAAGTACTTATTGAGCGAACAAGGAGATAAAATCTTTTTAAAATTCCAAAAGAAATTTCGCTTCAGAGTCGAACTTTTCAATAATCGATTTACAGAATTCTAGTTGTAATTAGCCAACTTCTTTATATGCGCCATGTGTACATACATAAGGAAGAGTAATTTCCGCACACACGCTACAATATTTACGCATGTATTTACCCATGTTTTATATTTTATCTATCACGTAGCTGTTACCAGTCTACTAGCCTAAAAAGCAAAACTTGCAATGAAATTCTGGCCTTACGATCGTTGTCACCACCGCTAAAATCCATCCCCTGAGGAGCTTCCCTGCACTAATTTTTTGATTCGGTAGCAACTCAACCAATTTCTCATACGCAGCTTTTCCGGAGCTATCTATGTAGTATATATGCATTCACAAGTAAATGGTTGGACTAACATAAAAAAAATCTATAAAAAACGGCGATTATCATTTTATGAGCCTAATCGTGGAAAGGGGAAGATGATAACGTGGCAAATGGCTTCTGTACTACATCCAAGCACCCAAATCAACCATCTCAATAAAAGCGATGGTGACGGGGATGAATACCCAATATTATTCGAGCACTCCATCAGTCAGTGATTTAATAATGTCAATATTTATCTACCTTTCCTCATTTTCGAATTTAATGTAATAGACAGTAGTGAGCACGACGGGATTAATAAAACTCATGCGCATGTGGAGCAACATGCGACATAAAAATAATAATGAAAATGTGATGATGATGCATCTATCATATTTGCTAGTGAAACTTGAGTCAATATAATTAAGGATGATAATGTTGATAGAACAGCTTACGAATTTACAATTAAGTGAACAACCATGGCTGAAAGCTGCATTATCCCTCTACACCATTTGACCCTTAGGTAAGCACAAATGAACATGGGCTTACATGTAATTGAGGCAATAAAAACTACAGTAATCTTATCAAACGCTCAATCCATCCAAATCCAGCTTCTGTCAATTTTCTACTCAGCGATTAGCCATCCAGCTTGCTACCGTACTCTTGTTTATGCGAGTTTCCTCTTATTCACTCGTGTAGTTTGCTGGAATAATCATCTCGATGAGGCTTAAGTCCGTTGAGACTGTTTACAATTAGTACAACTTTGTGTTAATTACGTTGAATTGATTAGTGAAACTTTATTCACAGAATTCGTTAAAGGATTGGCTGACGTTGCATATTATCAAACGGCATGAATAAATCGTGCAGTTAATTTCTAAAACTCAATTGTTAAAATTGTTTTAAAGAATAAAACAGAATAAAAATGAAAGGTTTTAAAAGTTTTCGAATTGACGATATACTAGTAAACACTAGTAAAAGTGACAGTAATTGTACGGATGACAAGCCCTACTCCGTGAATGGAACTACCTCCGAAGAAATTTCCCGTTCAAAAGTTCTCGTCGAGAATAGGGACATCACAAGGCTTGACAATGAGCAGGTGAAATGGAAACGGGAGAAGGAAGGCTTCCATTCTCCAGTCAGAGATAGTCAAGCAGTTAGCGAGCTCGAGGTCACAAAGGTTCACAGTGACATTCCAAGGTTCTCCCCTTTCCCGTTATCTCAAGTTCCGGTAGATAACGGAGGAAAGCCTCAGTCGTATCATAGTATCTTACCATATTATCCTGTGGACCAAGCTTTTAGAATCAGCCAGAATCGCAGCCTTCTCAAACATTATGCAAGTGCTTCACACATTTTCTCATTTCCAACGTTTTCACCGTTTCATCGAGGACACTTTTCACCAAGTGGGGTTGACTATGCCTATCAGAGCCTTAGTGGACAGTATGGGATTCCTATTCCACATGTGGCGGAGAACAGGGATGCATTTTATGAGAAGGGACCTTATACCGATAAAGCACATTGTAAGTTACTCCCTAATTAGCACATTCATTATGTTAGCATCATGTTGAAAGAAAGTAATTAAGGACATGTGTGGCAAAGCGCACAAATGGATCATTTTAGGTCTCTTCCGTCAAAATGATCAAGCATTTTCTCTGGAGGTGTCTTCTCATAGTATATGTCCATCCAACTGACATATATCACTCACTGTCTAATCTAGGTAGTTAGGTCGCATCCCAAAAATGATCCCGAATCATCCAATGAGTACCAAAAAGGGATAAATATTGATTGTGAGCAATCAAAGTCTGCAGCATCAACATTTGTCGGTCTTTCAATAACAACCAAAGCTAGGGCAAATATTTGTGAATTCAACTTGGGGATTGTAAACGTGTATATTATGTTTTCTTAAATTGAAATTATCATAACGTACACAAAATACATGATAAAAAAGCGGAGCCGATTTTTTTTTACATCTTATTCAAATAATACCCAGGAAAGCCTACATGAAACAATTGCACTGCTCATCCAGTTCACATGACAAAGCTGTTGCTAGGTTGCCCTAAATTTGTATTCTTGATTCCATCCTCATAAGCCCGTCTTCAAATAGTTGGCATTAGGATTACAGAACAACATATGCAACAACTAACGTTTCGCTGCAATAATCATAATCTCAATCCTTTGTAATCCGACGCCATAAAAATCTTACATATTTATCCCAGGAGCTTTACACTAAAATGCTGGATGCTAATGACCATACAGATTTTCCATAATTAATGGATAAATCACGTAGTTTTAGTTATCTTTATGGTTCAATAAGAATGGATGATTAATGATCATTATGCATTGTTTACCGTTAATTCTTAATTACACATGATGAGTTTAGTTTAAAAACATGTCCATTTCACGTTTGCCATGCGATGGTATTATTAATGATTATCAACATTAGGGATTGACTCCAGAGGATGGACCATTTATTACTGGGATGATTGACAATATATTAGATTGCCTCGTGGTTGATTATATGGCTAAGCCTTAAATCCCAAACCACACGTAAACTGCATTGAATTTGATGTTATGACCTTAATATAGCATTACCGTTGAATACATACGGATGCGAGGAGAACTGCATTAACAAAGCATTTATAAATAACGACGTAAATATTATGTGTAGCTGAGTGTGCGTACGTGTGCATGAGTGATTGAAAAATGATTCCACTATTCAATGGGCATCGATAAGGATAACGTCAACTGGAAGGAATAATTAAGTATTTCACTGACGCAGTCTCTAGTAATCCACTTAATCCCATTCAAAATGATTTTAAGCAGTAATCGCATTTTACTACGTAAGTACTAAATAAGTAAGTAGTTAGCAAAATCTGTGGCGAAAGAGGATATTAGGGACTTTGCTCATTTGCAATGCACTTTCATAGGTACATGTCAAAATACACTGCAGAGTGTAAATATTCAGTATTGCAATATTTTTTCAATTGCGTTTACGGATTAGCGCAGAAAAAAAAATCAAAGAAAATTCACAAGTATTTTAGGAAGTGGCAGAAATGAGACAACCGACTACAAAATTACAATCGAGCATGATAACCGAGCATGATGTCGGGCCTGATAACGGATGAAAGGAAGAGCGCCTTAGATTAATCGCTATTATATGGCTAATGACGCAGAGAGAAGTGACTTATCGATCCAATCCGAGATTAAGTGAGACGAGAGCACTTTAGCGCACACAATGGCTTCCTGTAAATACAATCTGAAGTATTTCATATTGCCTACACTCGACAGTGATTGGCAGTGATAAGGGATTATTAAACGAGTATCTCATAAAGTTTACATGCTTGTTGACTTGATTGAAGATGCTAATCCCTCTTGATTGACACATTGCAGGTTAATGTCTGCTTCCAGCAGTGAATTGCTGTCGAGCCCAATCACAAACATGTAATGAAATGTTTCAATTTAGCAAATGTCTCATAAAGCCCCATGATTCATGAATTACCTTTTTATGATACTGTCTGCTTTGTTCATAATTTATACATTGTTCTCCTAAAGTATGAATTATGAGTTTCTAGGTGTAAATTTGTAACAACTGGATTATGTAGATAAATTTGAATGAGATGATGGACAAAGCTGTTTTGCACAATTTCAGATTCCATGTACAGCCTGTCTCGTCCAATGTACGCGGCCAGTTGTAAAAGGAAAGGAGGTCAAATTCGGTTCAACAATTCACAAACAGGTCAACTGGAAAAGGCTTTCGTTCACCAGAAATATCTGAATGCTTCCGAGCGAAAGAAACTTGCACAGGATTTGGGGCTAACTGATCGACAGATAAAAACTTGGTTTCAAAACAGGAGAGCGAAGTTGAGGAAGAGCAAGGGTGGTCAGTGCTCAGACATGGAGGTAATTTAAGTATTCTCACAACTTTCACATTTTACGTATGTTCTTACGACCTTTTCTAAGCCACATTTTAACTCCGTATTAAGATACCTGGGTCCCCTGATGATCACGACCATCATATTGACACATCTTCCCAATACGTAGATTCTCCTTATGACATCCAAATTGCGGATTAAGATTTGCTAATTAATTAAACATTGTACATAAATATTTAGATATCCTTTAAAACTAGGTAACTATTATTATAATAAACATAATTTATACCTAAAGAACATATATAGTGTTTAAGGGGAACACAAAATATTTATTTCATAATTCTAAGTAGTTAACATATTATTTGGAACAGACATGCATGACCACCATCACTCTTCAATGAGGTGAAAGCGAGTCCACATGAGTATCTACAAGTTTAAAAAACGCAACTATCCATTTCGCAAATAAAAAGCTCAATCTGCAGCTCAATTGAAAATCAATCACATACGCTTTGTAAATTATCCGTGATGCACGATTATTATCATAGATTCAGCACTGACATTTGTGAAAATACTTAACGCTATGTAGTTGATCTTGTCATACAGTTGTTTCTAAACTGGGTGCAAGAGATCCTAATGTGATAAATTCATCTTCTATGAGATAGCAAAGCTCATCCAACTCACTTTGCGATTCAATGATGGCCTTATCAACAGAAAGGGAAATCCTCACCCCTCCATTGTAAGAAAGGAACATGACCCCAAGACCTGCAAAAAAATTGAAAAAACTTAGCATTTCACACAAAGTTCATTAATGAGAAGGAAAAATAACGTGGGATCATTTCATTTCTAAAATTGACTCTCTAACCTGCACTTCCACGCATATGCGGCACCCAACTAATCACATCATCAATGTATGCCGTTTTATAAAATGCATGTTCAGGGAAGTTTGGGCCAGGAAAGTTAGATATGATCATAGTAGTCATCCAATTCGTTCCCCAGAAATCCGTTAGCCAGTTCGGTGCCCCGAGCAAAATGGGCACAGTGATGAAATTTGTCAAGAGAATCGGTGACTTTTTTAGACTGTCCGCTGACCTATGAGCCGAAAGTATCCTTTCCTGAGGGGTCTGCTTATGCACAGGAATATCGAAAATCCCCACCGTCCTTAAATCAACAAAGAAGGAGTAAAGGTACGACGATTAGTGTTCAATTTGTAGAAAAATTGTTTTTTAAATGAAATGAAACGTAACTACGTACCAGTGATTGACAAGCGCATCCATAGGATGATTTTTCCATGGCATTGGACTCAAACCTCTCATAATCGACGAATTCTTTCTAGCCTTCCCCTTCTTCTGTAAATAGTTGTGAATTCCACCAGCCAGTCCAGCAATTAACGTTGCTGTAACACAAACGCCAAACTTTTTACTAGTCACTTTCACACCGGAAAAGGACAACCTTTCAGTCATTGTGAACTGCCACTCCTTTTTCAATTCTTTGGATGGGAGATGCCAGACAGTTCTGTCAATATTCAAGAAAAACTGAAGGAAATGATAATAGGGCGTAAGACAGATAATGGCAATATACTGAAAGAGTTGAAGGACTGGAGAGAGTTTACGGACGGGTGCCTTTGGCACAACACTCAACGGATCCCCACAAAGATTTGACATGATGAGCTTCAATATTGAGTATCCATCTCCAATTGCGTGATGTATCCTTAGCACCACTGCACACTCCACATCCTTATCGAAATCTGTATCCACTGGATGAACATAAATTGTTGATTTAACGTCATGATGCAGTTTAGGAGCCGTACGCTTGTACGTTCGAACGATAAGGGCTTCCCAAGGAGATGTGCCATGGGGAAATGGTTTTGTGGCGATTGAACCAAGTCCCTTCATTAACTGTTCCTCTGTTACGATACCACTGTCTTGGTTGGGATCATCGTTAGGATTATACTCACGTACGTGTTTTTCTAGCTCAAAGTTTTCTTCCTTTTTCCAAAACGTAAAACCAAGCCAGCTTTCAAAATAGTACTTTAATTTAACGTAGCTAAGCTGACCCTTGCCATTCTTCCCGTTAATGACTTCGTTCTGGAATACAGCTCGAATTTGGTCTACGTTCCCCTCCCCCTTGAGCACTAGGAGGACTGTGATCATGCACTCGCAGCGATTCGTTATTTTATCCAAACCGACTAGGGCATCTCTTGTGCTCATGATCCCCACCCAATCAGGCTTAAACAGTTTTTGAGCAAGAATGACAACGAACCTGAGATAATTTTAAAGAATTAAAAAGACAAATGTGATTACAATTTACATGAAATGTTAAATCAGCTATTGATTTTAGGGTAGAATGGTTTAAATACCTATAAATGTATAACGGGGTCATTAGTACAAAAAACACTGGGATGATGGCAAGATACACAAGAAAGCATAGCGTCATCAGAGTCACTTTCCAGATTATTTTCAGCACTCGTCTCACGGAAAAGCGCCATGACTTCTTTTTATTCTGGGGCTGTTCCGGAAGAGTTTCCATTGCTGATCTTAATTTGGTTATCGATGAACCTGCGTACTTAATTGATCGAAAGATTCCACAATACACACATTTATGTTGCAGTTTTTAACGTAAAACTTTGAAACAAAACGTTAATATTTCAGTATCTTTTCATTATTCAACACTGGAGCAGGAAGGCGGGGCAGTATTTTAAAAACTTTGAATCTATCTTACCCACCCATCCACTTTGCTAACTCACATCACTTTCCAAAAGCTGTCCTATAAATATCACATGCTGTACGTGGCTTCATACTAAGACTGCAAGTTGTTTTCGTTTGACGCCTGCGACAAATTTTTCATAACCAATCTGCGTCAGCATCCCAGCTTGCAATCAAGCATTGGTTGTGAGTACAATACACATGTTTTTAATAATGGGTTTAAGGACGGTGAGGTAAGTAAATTCTTATTTTATGCAGTTTGCCAGCAATCAATATCACCGACATCAATGACACTTCCTTCTTCTTCTAGCAATTGGAGAATGTTGATAACGCTATGATTTTGAGAGACGTCCATAAATTATAATGGACTCGAGCGTTACTAAGGACAAGAGTTTCTAATGTTTTGGGGATGAAATCTAACGTAAAATGTATGCATGTTATGAATATTATTCATCGAAGGTATACATCCTCCTTGCCTTGCGGTTTATTGATAGCCTAATGATGAAAATACAGGTAAATCCACTTCTATCTCTTTATCGTTAGCATGAGATTCCGCAATTCTATGATATTGCGACTTCCATTAGAACTTTCAATTAGGAACTTTCAGTTTTCCAATCATCCAACCAGAGATGTGAGCGTTACTCGTCCATTCACAATACTCGCTTGGCGTTAGAATTTAGTTGCTTTACTTATGAACGTCTACAATCTTTTTATTCGCTTTGCCTTAATGTGCCGTTGTAAGATGATGATGATGTGATATAATCGGCTTACGCAAAATAGGTATTTACACGCGTGCCCAGTGCCTGAGATCGCTTCTCGCCAATGCGTAGTATTCTGAGTGCCCTGTTACGTTTTGCAAGCGAAAATGAGTCAAGGTGAGAGATGTGAATAAGCTTGATAAAATAAAATTGACCACTACAGTCCAATTGCTAAGCTATGTTCATCAAGAAACAGTAGACCTTTGTTAGATTCGGCTATGCTCTTGGCTCTAATAAATTTGATATTAGCAATAGCAATGTACACACTTCATTGACCATTACAGGAAAATATAATTAATTGTTGTACCTGATCATGTTATCACATGGAAAACTAACATATGTTATGGGACTTACATATTATGACAATGGAAGCTAATTGTTATTAATTTTTGTTGAATAGATTTGACTGAAAGAATTGGGAAACATGAAAGTGAATTGCTTTAAAGTGAATAACCGTAGCATTTTCTCTGCTTATATAAAATCCTATTTTTTTCAAAAATGTTTCACATTTTGCATCTCATTATTAGTCTCAATGTGCATTATTGTGAAATGCTGCATACAAATTTTGGATTACAGAACTTATTATAACAGATAACTATAAGGTTATAGAAATATCTTTCAAGTGCGCTGAGAAGAGTGAGCAGTAAAGAGTTGTAATTTTTTTTGATAAATTTTGAGTGAAGTAAAACATAACTTGTTGTCCTTATACTGAATTCCGACGAGGTGAAGGTGCTGGTTTTTTATATTCATTTCTTTGCTCAGACGACAACCTGCCTTTAGATGAAATAGTGGACAGACGCTTGTGACTTACCTCAACAAAGGCTTCTGGCGATATGCGTGGAAGGAAATGAGTGATGAATGGAATCTTTGTTTTCCTTATTTATGCATCTGTATTTACATATGAATAAGTAGTATGAAAAACTGCATATTCCGAAATTAACAAATAGAGTTTAGACTCCTAAATAGCATCAGCATTATTTGATGTTTTTATTGGGATACTTTTTATTTGATAGCAATTTCATTCACAAGTTACATTTAAAGATGTTATAATAACAGTATGGGTCTTCTAAACTGTTTAGTTGTGTAAATGTAACTAATTTGTACACTTACATTTCATCCCCTAAATTAGGATTTACAAAACAAGAGATGAACCACACACCAACTTCTGGATGTTAGGGAATTTGATTCTTCGAGAATGTAATAAAGACTGATGACATTAAATCAACAATGCTTGTACAAGACTATTTCGGGTAAGTCACCAACCCAGAGGGACAAATAGTTTTCATTTATGATGACTGTAAATGAAACTTTAACCGTTCTTTTGTGCTTAAAGACTCACAAGTAGATACTAATAAAATTTTATATATCTAGTAAAACCTTTTTATAACATCCATACATGTGGAATCCGTATCGACCTTTTCTGCACCGTTTCCATGTGAACGGAAAGTGAAACTACATGTGAAAGCCGATCCATTCTGCAACACCAATTTTTCAGGCGGTCAGAATATCGGGTCATTTATTGAGTTAAGCTCATTATACGACTGCATATTCCCAAATTTTCGGCAATCTTTTAGCCCAACCAATTTACTGATCATATATGCATGGTTTTTTGCTAATGTTTTTAGTTGTAAAATGGCTAATAAATTTGGTTTACTAAATTTTGTACACCTGAAATTTGTCCATCGACAAATGATCCATGTCGAATTTATAAAATTTCCGAAATTAAGGACCCTACGTGACGGCGGACGAAACTGTTGTCACCGTAAACTGACATCCACCTGCTACACCCCTCTCCCAAATCCTTACCATTCCCATCCCTAAGGCAGGTTGTAACTAACTTCTATGTTACTTGTCAATAATTAATTAGCTACTGTGCTATCTACGACTAACTTTTTTATTTACAATAAAAATTTCTTATTCCAACAAATAGTGTTATACAAGTTCCAAGTTAGTTTCCCATGAAATAGGTTTAGTATACCGAAGCTAGTTAGTCTAGTTCTAAACCGAATATTCTGTACACATTTGTTTATGCTCTACTCGCCAATTGGGAATGCTAAAAATGTTTTAGATTCGCAAACTTCAACTGTATAATTAATCTAGGCCCAACTAGGTATTTACATACTTAAAAGCCACTATGGTACATTATGTACATTTAAAAATGCTTCATATTCCTGCACTTCACCCCTCCAATGGAACATTGGCATATGGGGTTCTCAAAACTTATGACTAAACAAATTTAACTATTACTTAACATTATTTTTAACTAGATAAATATATTCAAGATTTCTACTTTTAAATTCAACCAATTTAACTAAATTTTGAAGCCTGATATAAACCATTTAAATTTCCAAATATCCTAATTATTTTAACCTATCCAATTTTAACTCTTTTTGCAATACAAAAATCAAAATCATTTATTTAACATCTAAATTTTGGGACCGAATGAATTTGTCAAGATATCCTAAATTAGCTTAACTGCAAACTAGATAAATCACTAGGCTTCTTAGTTAGTTAGTCTAGTTCTAAACCGAATGTTCCTGCACACTAAATACTATTTTACTTGTCAATAATTAATTAACTATTGTACTATCTACGACTGACTATTTTATTTACAATAAAAATTTCTGATTCCATCAAATAGTTTTATACAATTTCCAAGTTAGCTTCCTATGAAATAGGTTTAGTATACTGAAGCTAGTTAGACTAGTTCTAAACCGAATATTCTGTACACCTTTGATTATGCTCTACTCGCCAATCGGGAATCCTAAAATTGTTTTAGATTCGCAAACTTCAACCGTATTCATTCCTAACTAGGTATTTATGTATTTAAAAGCTACTATGGTACATTAAAAAAATTGTATTCCAGCCATTTACCTAGATCCAATGGATTATTGATAAGGGGTTCTCGAAACTTATTACTAAACGAATTTAACTATTACTTAAAACTAATACGTGTAAAATTACAAACTAGATAAATGTATTAAATATTTCTAATTTAAAATAAAACAAATTTAACTTTAAAATTTTTAAGCCTGATATAAAACCATTTAAATTTCCAAATGTCCAAATTTTTTTAATTGTAGATCTTCACGCAATGTATTATTAAAAACAAAATTCATTTACTAAAAAGAAAAAGGAAAGAATAGGAAATGAAGGATTTACTTTAAGAAAAAACACCATTTGCTTACGTAACATTTATTTTCTAAAATTTTGATATCGAATGAATTTGCCAAAATTTTGCGTCAATTATTTAAACGAATTGGAAAGGGGAAAAGCACATTACTATTAACCTAGCTTAGCCAAGAAATTTTAGATGAATGAAATTTTTAGAAAAACGTAATTTTAAGCGTAAATTTTGAGTATTCAACAACGATTTTAAATTTAAAAAACTACATTTTAATCTTTTTTTGACAATTTAAAAACGAAGTTTTTAAAATTTAGAGAAAGACTGATGAAAAAATATAGTAACGTGCTTATCCTTTCCCTAAACTTCCTAAAACTATTTCACAGAGTTTAGTTCTACATACTAGAGGCAGTAGATCTGCTTGAGCATTTGTCAGATAAACTAAGAAAAATTATAACAATGGCGGTGTCGGTGGCTATGCTAGTAACTAAGAGGAAGTCTTAAATTATCTAATTACTTATTTCAAAACATGCTTAAATATATCAACTATATACAGTTTACTTATCCTGAATTAGCTAGCTAATGTTTGGTATAAGCTTTGGTAGATCTATTGCATTTGCGGAGAATCGTAAAAGTACTACAATTGTCTTGACTAACTAAAAATAACTAATATTTCTAAACAAATTTATTATCTACAACGTAGAAGCAATTTTTTAAAAATCGAATTGATATTTGGTTGGATTTCTAAAGTTGCGACGCAAATCAAATGTGATAGTAGTTAACTAAATGAACCAGTTTTTATTTTCATTCAGCATATTTCCGATTATTTTAATTTTGAAGGCTGCCAATTATGAGGTATGATTGTTGTTAATTCAATAACCTATCCTACGGTATAACTATTATAGCCTAGCATAACCTACAACCCAATGCGAAGAGATGTCCCTCTGTCGTCCTGTATTTTTTCTGTTTTGTCTTTTATTACCTTTCCATATTTTCACAGAATATGTTGAGCAAGTGAATCGTGGAACGTTTAATGTTAGGATCATACATATATATAAACGTCGAAGAATTGAATCATCTCGTTTAGTCCATGATGTTATCTATGGACAAACATAAGCAATTTAAAATTATCATAATTCAACATTGTTTTGTAAAAAAATGGCAAATCTAGTTTCTTCTTTGTATAGTACTTTGGTTTATGAAATCTTCTTGCTGATATTAGGTGTTTGTAGAGGATGATGATAATGTGAATATAGTAATTTGAATTTAGCGTGAAAGCATCAATTTCCTTCTTCTATTGCAAGAGTCTTGTTGGATGGTAAAACGATGATATATCTATGTATATAGGAATCAAACATAAGTTACAACCATATAGCCCTGTAACGTACGAACCACGCTGAATTTATTTATTATCCTATAGCATATTTTATTGCAAGTATGAACTTAGGTAAATACTTACCAGTTTCTTGGAATATGATGACAAACTGATGGTAGCCCCTTTGAGACACATTCCATGATGTCGACGTGACAGAGCTCTGCAACGAGTCATAGGTTTAGGCATTTTAGAATTGCATAAGACAAACCAACATATGAATTGCTTTCTCCTTACCTGTTGTTTCAGACACCACCCTTAGGAATGGAACCCTGTTCATCTAACCCGCTGATGTTATGTGCGGATGATTTGGCGTTGTACTGCATGCCAAATAGCTGTAAAAGCACAAAGTTTTGTTAAAGCAGGAAGAAATTCTGACTGGCAAGATCAAGATCACCGTTTTGTAACGATTATCAGGTACATTCACTTACAAATAATGATGTTGGTGGTTCCTGAGTGTCACCTTGGAATTCCGCAAAAGGTGGATGGTGTGTGGTTCTCGAGCAGTAAACGGAGCTGAAGGAATCAATAAGTAAAACGGATTCAAAATAGGTAGTGATTATTGCGAATAAAAACATATTCACAGGTTTAAAAAAACAAACTATCGATTTCTGGACACAAAGTTGAAATTTTATGATTGTCACTAACTACTAGATCTAATTCACCGGCCGGTTGAACTACCAATATGGCGTACAGAGTTAGATGTTGACTCTGCTATAAGGAACGAACGCCATGCAGCCGAACCGGTGAATCTGGGCAGTTGTTCCACTCCTAAATCTAGCTCCTACCTTGAACAACGCCAGCCGAGAACTGAAGCATGTCAATCAATGTAATGTAGTTTTAATATGAATGAATCATGACAACTGACAACTATACATATAGCTGACTTGGATGGGCTGCAGAATCCAAAAAGATTCCTAGAAATATTGGGAGGAGCGAAATAGTAAAAGGACGACTGCTTCATTTGGGCCAATAATTATTTGTCACCTGATTAGAACCTGATATTTGCGACCAATGAAATGACTCCACGAATACTTTACCTCACCTGCCAATATTAAGAAGTTCGCCATGATTTTACAGTGATGCCAGGGCATGAGAGTATCAGTTAAATGATTCTAGAACTTTTTTTATTAACATGTATACGAACACTGGTAGTGAAGTGGAGCATATTCGCAATATTGAGTATATTCCAATGTTAACGTATTTGTATTTGAATTATGTTTGACAGGTGCAGGTGCAGAGGTCGTATTTGTTTTGCTGAATAAAGTTAATGTCGTAGTTAACGTATGCTAACATTAAACGCAGAAGCAAGCATTATAAGATATTTAATGTAACTCTTAATGCATGGAAAAAGTATATAGTGGATACCACTGCATAGCTTCTTGCACCTCTAATTTTCGAGGAGAGTGACGTACAATTAAAGTACAGTTAAAATGGGGAAAACAGCATGGCCGACACCAGACCAGCAGTAAAACTTTGTGTGTGGGAATATAATATAAATTATAAATATATATGATGGATAGAATTATATGAAATAATCAAATCAATTGCAAGTACTTAGGTATCTACTTACTATAGTTTCTTGGAATATGATGACAAACTGATGGTCGCTATTTTGAGACACATTCCATGCTGATGTCAACGTGACAGAGCTCTGCAACGAGTAATTAGGCATTTTAGTGTCCTGGGTTTAGGTACTTTAGAATTGCATATCACAAACCAACAAACAAACGTAATACTTGCTTTCTCTTTTTACCTGTTGTTTCAGATATCCTTGCAAAATTGATGGTAGATTCAATAGAACTCTTTTCATCTTTACCGCAGATGTTATGTGCGGATGATTTGGCGTTGTACTGCATGCGAAATAGCTGTAAAAACATACATTTTTGTTAAAAGAGGAAGAAATTTTGAATGGCAAGGTGAAGATTACGCGTTTGTAATGGCTATCAGTATCAGATAAATTCACTTACGGCGAAAGAAGTTGGTCTTTCCTGTATGTCACCCGTGCCCTTGGAATTCCGCCAAAGGTGGTGTGTGGTTCTCGAGTAGTAAACGGAGCTGAAGGAATCAATGAATAAAAGTTATTCAGAATAGATAATGATTATTGCGAATAAAAACATATTCACAGGTTTTAAAAAAACTATCGATTTCTGGACACAAAGTTGAAATTTTATAATTGTAACTAACCACTAGATCTAATTCACCGGCCGGTTGAACTACCAATATGGCGTACAGAGTTAGATGTTGACTCTGCTTAAGGAACGCCATGCAGCCGAACCGGTGAATTTGGGCAGTTGGTCCACTCCTAAATCTAGCTCCTGTCTTGTACAACGCCAGCCGAGAACTGAAGCATGTCAATCAATTTAATGTAGTTTTAATATGAATCATAACATTGGTGACAACTATACATAGCTGACTTGGATGGGCTGCAGAATCCAAAAAGATTCCTAGAAATATTGGGAGGAGCGAATGATGAATGAGTAAAATGATGACTGCTTCATTTGGGCCAATAATAATTATTTGTCACCTGATTAGAACCTGATATTTGCGACCAATGAAATGACTCCACGAATACTTTACCTCACCTGCCAATAGTAATCAGTTCGCAATTATTTTACAGTGATGCCAGGCCATGAGAGTATTAGTTAAATGATTCTAGAACTTTTTTTTTTATTAATATGTGCATAAACACCGGAGTGGAGTATATTCGTAATTCGCAATATTGTGTATACAAGACTTCGGTAGCACACGCTGTGTGCAGGTAAACGTATATGACCTCACCTAACTCCCTTCGACTACGTCTATTGTACAATTAAACCTAACCTAACCAAGTTTAACTACTCCTATGGTTACCATGTACAAAATTTGAAGTTATTTAAGCTACCGTGACAGCGTAAATGTTTTTAATTTGAAACAAACTCTGACAAACATAAAATACCTATAAGCATATGTCAGAAAGCCATAGCCAGTACTCCGCATATGCCAAGAGCCCATGCAAATTTTGTGTCCATCGTAAACAGGGAGCTGTCTGAAGTACATAATAGAGGTCAATATTTTTTTTCAAAAGTCGCCCACATGTGGTCACCCAAATGTGGGGGTGGTATGGGTTGGTGAAATTTTTTTGAACCCTCCATCATGACCCAACACCCCACAAATACCACCCTACATAATTTCAAGTCAATCGGCCAACCCTAACCATATGCAACAGCCTTTAATTTAAAATTTTCTAAAAAAAAGTTACATCGGACACCACCACCACCCCGGCACATCACGTAATTATATATATAGATTACAAAGTAAGCGTTGTGTTGTTTTTGTATTTGAATTTTGTACGACAGGTGCAGCGTTTGTTTTTACATGAAGAAGCCGTATTTGTTTTACTAAATGAAGGTGATGTCGTGGTTAACGTATGCTTACATTAAGCTTTAGAAATAAGCAATATGCAATGTAACTCTAAATTGTCAATCCTTAAAAATGTTTGGAAGAAGTAATAATGGTGGATACTAAGGTGTGTAAAAAATGATAAGACCACCCTTTATTTTTTTTGGAAATCATGCATCCTGGGTAATGAATATGTTTTTGTGGAAAACGTTTTCATGCATTATGATGACCAAGAAGTCGGCTTTTATTGTACCAATTTCCCAACCAGTTGACATCCGCTACATGGAGATATGAAAGAAAGAATAAAATGGTCTTAAATTTAGCTGTAAATAAATTATAAAGCCACTCATATTTTTAAAAGTTATCTGTGTGTTGTGAAAAGGATTAGTATGTTCTTGACTCTTGGAGAGTTAATAACAGTACATTGCTTATAATGGGTCACGGTAGTCATCTTACAGAGAATGAAGTCGGCCGGATGTTGGCGTTTACTGAAGCTGGATACTTCCAACGAAAAATTGCAAAGGAAATTGGCCGTTCGAAGACCGCTGTTCAACATGCGATCTCCCAGGGGGGAAACTATAACATGAAAAGTTCACTGAGTGGTCGGTAAAGCATGTTTAGTGACCGAGAACGACGGTCTATCTGTAATTTGGCTGCAACAGGCCAGTATTCTGTTCCAGAAATTCAGCGAATCATCCCAAAGTCAGTATCTCACACGACCATACATAACGTGTTGAAGTCAAATGATAACCTAGAGTGGTCAAAAAGGGGCACACAACCCGTATTGACTCAACGACATAAGGACGCCCGATTAGAGTGGGCAAGAACTCACCAATCCTGGCACAAAAAATGAAGGAAAGTGATTTTTTCGGACAAGAAAAAATTTAACTTGGATGGTCCAGATTCTTTTCAATATTATTGGCACGACATTAGAAAGGAGAAAGAAATCGCTCCTAAGCAACAGCAATGTGCTATTTACAACCCAATAAAATTTACATATTCATTAAAATTTGAGAAAGTAAAGATTTAATGAAAAATAACAAAATCATTTTTTTAACGTTTCAGGTGGGGGATCCATTATGGTCTGGGAAGCGTTCGGATACAACGGACAATCTGAATTACAGCCTGTAAATCCAAAATTCAACTCTCAGGACTACCAGACACTCCTTCAATGTGGGCTGCTACGTGATGAGGCTAGGATGGGAGGACGAGGGTGAATTTTTCAGCAGGATAATGCTTCTATTCATGCTTCATCATCAACCAAATCTGGCTGGACTCAAAGAAAGTCCGTTGTTTGCCATGGCTAGCTAGAAGCCCTGACTTAAACCACATTGAAAATGTATGGGGCTACCTGGTTTGGATTGTATATGCCCATGGGAAGCAATATAATTCTAAAAAGGAACTGGAAGAAGCTATCTATTGGGCATGGGCGTCTATTCCACTGGATTTCCTCCAAACACTCACAGAATCCATGAAAGATAGGGTATTTAAGCCGATTTTAAACCATGGAGGATTCGTTGGCTACTAAAAATTTCATCGGACTAATATAAAATTGAATTTTCATAGTGGTCTTATCATTTATTTACAGCTAAATTTAAGACCATTTTATTCTTTCTTTCATATCTCCATGTAGCAGATGTCAACTGATTGGAAAATTGGTACAATAAAAGCTGACTTCTTGGTCATCATATTGCATGAAAAGGTTTTCCACAAAAACATATTCATTACCCAGGATGCATGATTTCCAAAAAAATAAAGGGTGGTCTTATCTTTTTTTACACACCTTACCGCGTGGCTTCTTTCACTTCTGATATTTGAGGCAGTAGATTCAATTAAAGTAAACAGTAAAACACCATCACGCACACTGAGTGCTTCAATAAAATACGAAGCCAAATTTTCCATTAGTAGTTTCTGCATACAATTGAAACGTGTATAAGTAGTTCATCACATCTTTGGCAAAAATGATGCTGGTTATTGTTTTTAATTTCCTGCTATCTGATATATTTAGAACTATGCAAGTGGCAAGTGCGGGAAAGCTCATATTTCTCCAATGATTTGACTAATCACCTATCATTTATATGGCAACTATTTAAATAAAAATCTATATTTAGATGAGTTTGATTACCCAAGCCATCCCACTAATGCGACCATGGCATCATTTAAAAGGGCGACCTTACTTACTCTTGCTTTGATGTTGATGACGATGCGATGTCTGGCAAGGTGTAGAGAAGTGTATTTACAAGTGTATTTATTTATCTTATTGCAAGTATGTACTGTAACCTAGATACAAACAGCAAGGAATTTTGGACCAACAGTATTTTCTAAAAAAAATGTAAATTCCGAAATTATGAAAGGAGATTGAAGGTGTCAAAAAGATTCTTCTTCTTCGCTTCCATAGTGACGCGAAGAAGAAGAATCTTTTTGACACCTTCAATCCCCTTTCATAATTTCGGAATTTCCATCATTTTCTTCCAATGCTGCGACTGGCGCTGTACTTTATGGGGTAACCCGCCCCTAACACTAACCACAGCAAGAAATTTTTTGACCAAAAGTATTTTCCTAAAATGTAAAATAGCTGTTCGCGCAAAATTCCGGAATCATGAAAGGAGATTGAACGCGTCAAAAAGATTCTCCTTGTTCGCTTCACTATGGAAAGGACTACTACATGCTCGTCATCATTATCAAAGCAAAGGGTAAAGAGATAGGAAGCCAGATTCCTCTAAAAGGCAAGGCATGCACAACGCACATTCACGCTAATAGCAGTTCTCTGCTCTACACCTTTAGTTAAGAGGAATCCAACCTAATCTGCATAATACTATACCTAACCATGCTCCGAAAGAAGAGGGCCCGGTGTGGTGCGCCGTGGTTTTCCTAAACGCCGGTTAGTAGTATTTACTTTTCCATGCTGTGTGGGCTATTGTGGGTTGTTGGAAAGAGAGGGGTGCTTTAGGAGGGGGATATGGAATACCTAGTTATGCTATGAACTTAACATGAGCGGGATGCTAATCGCTGCTTATAATCTTCAGACCCGGATATTTACGGATCGCAGACATTTTACGGATAGGTACTGTTCTAGCTGAGCTGAATTTCTATCGCAGTTTTTGCAGTTTTTATTTACAGAATAACATTTTCTTTAAATAATTAACAAGTTGAAAGGATAGGGAAGTTACTGGGCAAGTTAATTATTGCAAGTTTAGTCATTAGTCCTAGCTTGAGTTAAATTGGATTGATTTGATACTCGGGTTCCATCTCCACTGAAAAATTTGGAGTGCTTGTGCCATTTGCGCTGTGCTGTAGTTCGAGAAGTATCTAACTTTTCGAGTCATCTATTTTGTATTTAGTTAGATTAGTTCAGAGTTGTTAAGGTTGCGAGCACTATTGCACGTTAATCTTCAGTCAGTTAAAGTCTCCCTCCAATTTGTTCCTCACGTTTCCAAAGTCTTTCGGGGTGCCAGGTGTCACGGAAAAAACAAAAGGTAATGTTTATTGATTATCAATCAATGAGAAGTGGAAATTTGTTGTACTGTATTCAATTGTTTATATTCCAATTCCAACCGGATGGGGGTGGGGGACGAGGGTAAAAGGAAATTCTGACCGCCGGATAAGTTGGCTATTTTTAGAGCTGGGTTATAAGTACACAACACAGTGTGTACACACTGTTTAGTGTGTTGTTTAGTGAGTGTTTAGTGAATTTGTCTACACACTTTTTCTATTACACAACACACAAATTCATAAAATGATTGTTTAGTGGACCACACAAAACACTAAACACACAAAAAAACACTGTTTAATTGCCCCCTGTTGAGACTGAGACAAAAATGATTTACGTCGAAGGGAGCCGAATTTTTGTAAATTAAATGCCCTAAAAAGCATGTAATTGAACAACCAACATAGCAAAGCAGATTTTTTTCTGTTTGTAGTAGGCCCTGTTTTGTGTTTTGTTTAATATGTAAGTATTGGTAATATCGTATACTAGACAAAATGCACCCCAAAATATGCCATTCATTTAGTTAACAATTTTGATAATTCTACTGGGTGTAGTTAAACTCAACTTTTCTTGACTTATTGTTTTAAAATAATGTTTTATGCCAAACAATCTTCAGTTATCTTTAAATTTTTGTGTGATTAGTACTCAGTAGCAAATTTTACACCAAAAGAAGCTAAGAACTGAACCACTTTGAAGTTGGAGTTTGTTTGGGACATCCTAGGAGGTCTTTGGTATTATTCATGAATTTTTAGCAAAGACACTCTATGTTTGATGCAAATTCATCAAGCTAAATGATAAGACTCCAATTAAAAAATAATTTTACTACACACTGTGTGTAACAACACAAAACACACTTTAAGCAAAGTGTGTACACACAACCCAGCTCTAGCTATTTTCGGTATCGTTACATTACTTTGTTTTATTATGATTTGTAGAGGATAACCAATCACATTTATCATCATGGGTTCTCAGAAGGACAAGGACGAGCTCGCCAAGTCGATGGGGCTAATGAAGTTAGAGCCGAACTCTCGAAGTACATCAGAAGAAGCACTATACCGACAGTTCGAGTTTTGGTCTACACAACCCGTTCCAAAAATGGGTAATTAAACAAATCAACTCATGACTTATATCCCCAGATAAAGTTATGAAATCAATTAGATGATACTACATTTCTAAATAGTTCACTAAAAGATTGAAATAACAGTGTACTTCATGTTTTTTTTAAATTCCTTGAATAGATGAAGTGACAACAACTAATGAGGCAATACAGCCGGATGTTGAGATGGAAATGGTGAGGAATGATCCGTACACTTTGCCGGCCGGCTTCGTCTGGGATGACTTAGATTTGGAAGATGATGCTGTTGTAAGTGAAAGAAAGAGAATTGGCGAATCTATTTTAATACGCAAATGCAGAAACAGGCCAGGTCTGACAATTCTTTATTTCGTTCGTTATAGCTCAACGAATTGTATGTGCTTTTAAAAGAAAACTACGTGGAAGACGATGACTGTCCATTTCGATTTGACTACTCTGCTGATTTCTTAAAATGGTAAGATAATGAATACTTTTCAAAATCTTAAATATGATAATAACATGCTAATAGTCCTTTTGTAACTCTGCGACAAAATATTGGAAACTGATTTTTATGTTTGTATTACTAAAGGGCTTTGAAACCACCAGGGTGGAAACAGGAATGGCATTGTGGA
>JAQGAH010000809.1:0-24939 GCA_034696885.1 Lepidocyrtus paradoxus | reverse complement strand
TAATGAGGTAGTTCAATAAGTACACTCACTCAACAACCACTCAAAAAAAGTATGATTATATTTTTGTTCAAGTCTCAGTCTTTACAGTACGTTCCTGTAAATATGGCTAATCCATAATTCTATACTCGTATCACAAATCTGCAGAGTAATCTGTAAATGCTGCTAATCTGCATCTGTTCGCAGCGCTGTAACCGGTAACGGTACTTTATTGTAATTCATCATGCATTCATCATCATTACAATGGTTAATCTACATCAATGTACGCTGTGTCATTAAAGATGGAACAAATATCATCGTTAATTTAGATTCATCGATAACCATTCAATAACTTTGCACTTTACTTAAACTAGTTAATAACTTAATACATTATACTTTGCTAGAAATTGATTCACTGATTAATGAAGAAATTATGACAATACGCAGATGCAACGTCATCTGCTATGCTAGCTTAAATTCGAGATCCCCAAAATCCAGTTCGAGGTCATCTGTGGCAGGTTCAAATGAAATGTCTTCTTATTTAAAGGCTCTACCTTTATTCCAAAAATTATAGAAACTGAGCGAGCACATCATATGGAATTACTATACATATATTAGTATATACTAAAAATGCAAATGCAGACAAGAAACGGACAAAATGACCCTGGGACATTGTGAGAATCCTTAACAGAGTTAAGTTAGCTTATCGAATGTCAATCAAGGGCCGTCATGGAATTACATAAATAAGTGCACTAAGGTCAGTGCAACGTCAAAAGACTCCTTCCATTATTTAAAAGGACGTGCAATAAAAAACATGATAATACTAGCTGTGTTAATAAAACATTGGAATGATTCGCCAACCATGAAATCCGTTACAGTGAAGCAAAACCGTATATTTAGCTAGCAACATATCTTTACTGTAATTTACCTTCCAACCAAATTTGCATTCATCAGCTTAATCATTTCATCGTGTCCAATCGATATACTTTCAGAAGCAAGCTAGGCTACCAAAAATATTAACCAAAAATTGACATATAAATAAATATAGCATTTTACAAGAAAGGAGGAGTCCTCAATTCCAATATCAAGTTATTTTCTTTTCGTCAGATTTAACGAACCATCAGTATTCGTTGAGAATGGGAGTGGTAAACTGGTCCTGGTCAAATCAAGTCAGTTAACTCAAAGCCCCGAAGCCGAGATAAGTGCACCTATCAGCTCGGAGCCGCATTGTTTAGGATTGTTCAAAAATGGGAGGAAAAAAAGCTTTTAGCTATTCATCCCTGCTGATAGTCTACCTTGTCATATTTGATTCTGGGGGATGTGCGGACAATTTGGTGTCATTGGCAGGTTTCCCAACTCTGCCGAGGAACCCGTCATGTAAAATATTAAATATATCGTGCATTTTAATCATGATTGATTAGTTTGAGTTGAAAAGTCAATTTTCATTCACTCATTAATTCTTCCTACTAGTTGTGCCCCCAAGTTACAAAACTATGCTCCATCTCATAACCAACTGCCCCTGTGGACCCGTAACAGGACGACAGATGATCTCTCATCAAGAGCGACAGATCTTCATGGAATTCCCCTTCCAAGCTTAACTGCAAGTCAGGGAATTGGAACCAGAGGTCATCTGCTACTCCAGGATTTCCACTTGATAGACAAGTTGGGAGCCGTTGTACGCCAGACAGTGTCTGAAAGATCAGTCCATGCGATTATGTTTTTCAAATTAAAAATAAAATACTTAAACGTCACCTCCAATTACTTTAACACACTGAACAAAAAAATCGCCTTTTTCAAGATAATCTTTGTGCATCGAGCAGCATGTTTTCAATAATAACTCTGCTGTTAGTAGGCGATTTTACTGGGACGGGCATGGCTGGATAGCGCATTAAATTCTACACCTCAAACAACTAATAAATCATTAAAAAGAAAATTCCTAATCATCCTAATAATTAACACACAAACGTTGATTTAAAAAAATAATTTTTGAAATCGAGCAATATAAATTAATTATTTACTCCGATGCATGTAAGACGTGTTTTATGATCCAAATCAGTCATCATTTTATGTCATCAAATCATCCTCTAACGTATTAAATAATTATTTGAAAAAATATAGATAACAAAAATACCCATCTTTGAGTATATGCATGTTTTGATGAATAGCAACTCTGCTATTGGTGGGCGATTTTCAGGAGATTAACATCATTGGAAAGTCGAGTCGACTTTACGTGTGTTAATCATAAAATTATTTAAACTTGACTTCAAGCCTACCTAATATTTAAAGTTTGAAAATTTCTTAAAAAAGTAAAATAATTTTTGACATCGAGCAAGGTGTATTTATTAATAGAGCTGCTGTTAATAAAGCGATTTCAACAGGACTTACATCATTCAAAAGAGCTTTTATTTTATAGCCTGTCTCAACCAAACAGTTATTTAAACCTGTTTTCTAAGCATCATAATAATTAAAATAAAAAATTAAGATTTTTCCAGAATAATTTTTGACATCGAGCAGCATGGGGTTAAAAATGAAAGTCATAAACGAAACTTGTCAGTAATTCAGTTCTAAATATCATAGTCATTACATAATAATAAAGTAACTATGTTTTAAAAGTTTTGGCGAGTTTTAGCACATAAACGATAAATCGTTTTGCCGTACTAGTTACAACAATTCATGGGAGTGAACAATTGATTTACAAACGCTTTAAAAGTTATAAAGATATGAAACTCCATGTAATTATTGTTTTATTGCAGCATCACATATTGTTCAAGTAGTCGCACATTGCCCTTTATGTGCTCGCGCGCTTCATCGTCACCATAAAGTATCACTCAGTCATCCACCAATCAGAGGCACGCCACAAAAATCATTTATGCTAATTCATTATCAAGGGACGTTGGTGCCATTGTTGCTTATTTACCCTATGTATTATGCAAGTCTAAACATGACCAATTCCAACTCGATACTGGTAAAGAAATATCCATCCTAAAAAGCTTGTTCACCAACCCACATCCTATCTCATAAGTTGTTTCTCTCTCTCCAAGTCTCATTAAACTTCAAGTTTATTTTACAATCTTATAATATTGCAAAACCCGTCTGTTTTTAATATTTTTTTCAGTTTTTTTTCTCTTTGTTCAGTTACTCAGTTAATTAAGTGTGTCATTATTCGATAACGTGTTAGTAACGGCAGCTTAAGCTGCAGTTACTTTATTCAATAATGGTTTGCCTGAAAGTCATTCCTGAGGAAGGGATGGTCAAAATGGAGCACATTGCTTATGGAGCCGGAGTTTGCAATCGACCCCAATGCAAAAAGGAAGTTAAATCCCTTCGGAAACATTACATCAGCTGCCATCTAGATGAGTTTTACGTCGGCTTCGAAGAGAAAAGACAGCGCCCACCGGATGCAAAGATTAAGAAACGTCTAAAGAAGGACATCATCAAAAAAATTCCAGAAAAGGGGGAGTTGCTACAACCTGAAGACATTTGCTCCAACAAGGGTTACTGTGATCGACCTCAGTGTAAAGTAGCATGTTCAAAGTTAAAACTCCATTACATTACCCACCATTTATCCGAAGATCTACATCCCCCATCAGAGGGGGTCGTGAAGACCAGCAATATACCTACATTTGCTCCAGCTTACAGTAAAGAAGATAAAAACATCCAGCTTATCAGAGTGATTCCTCGTGAAGGTTTCGTCGATGGTAAACTAATTTATAGTATGGACGGCTTCTGCGATAAACTGGGTTGCCAGAAGGTCTACACCTCCCTGAGACAGCATTACTTCCAGAAGCATGACGTTAATAAACCACCACGGAAGAAACTTGGACCAAAGAAAGGGGGAGGAAAAACCAAAAAGGATCTTCGTATAGCTGCGGTTATGGCCAAACCCAACAAAACAGCTACTCCACCAACTATACCTAACTATCCTCCAGTTTACAAAATAAACACAAAGAAAAAAACCAAGCTTATCCGCGTAGTTCCTCGTAGTGGACCTGTCGATGCAGACTTGGTGTACACATTTGAAGGTTTCTGCAACAAATTGGAGTGCCAAAAGATCTGCAAGCGGCTGAAAGAACATTATCATCGATGTCATGGGAAGAGCAAAAAATCAAAACTTCCTAATGGTCACATTAAAATCATTCCTCCGACTGGTCATATCGATCCTGCAGACATTACTGCATACGAAGGAGTTTGCAATCGTCCAGGATGCGAAAGGAGTTTCAAAAAGTTGAGAGAGCACTACGAGCACTGGCATGTGGATGGATGCAGAGACGATACTATTTATAAAGTCCAAGTCCATGAACTTATAAAAGACATTCCTAAGCATGGGGAAGTGGAAGTAGATAAAATTAGTCCAGGTAAAGGTCGATGCAACAGAGGCACCTGCAACAACAAACGAGAAAAAACCTTACGACGACATTTCAGAATGGTGCACACTTGGAATCCGGTCAAATGCGTACATTGTGACCGACCTTACAAAAGTAAAGAGATTGCTGAGGATCATATGCGAGTAATGCACAAGAATTACCCAAAGTTTGAACCCATTCCTCTCACTCCAGAAGAAGATGCAGGTATTACAAAAACGAATCATTCTTATTTCAAGATAAAATATAATTTTTTGGACGCTAGGTTAACTTTATTTAATGTTTTATTTATTATAGACGTACTTGTTTGATATTTTTTAGTTTACAAGGAATCGCTGCAGTATAAGAAAGACCATCCATCTACAAAACAAGGTGAACGAAGTCTGGCCGTGTGGCAACTCAAAGAGAAAATGGAGGTATACTATCGGCAACTTCAAATTCCCTCAACCCCAGTTTTCCAACGCGCCGATTGGCTTCTAGAAGAGGTAAATTTTTAATTTAGTGCAACATTTGTGCAATTATAAAATTCCCATACATGACTCAACTATTTGTATAATCCCTTTGTTTCTTACTTCTTTCCTTAGTTCCGCTCCTTGTTCAACGTACCAGATTCACGCAATGTCATTGCCCACTCCTCTTTTATCTCCTATTTCAACCCTGCAGCCATGATCCCAAAAATTGTGTTTGAAATCATCAAAAAGACCAAACAAAAGGATTTGTTCCGGTCTTACTCCTTCTACAAGGATCCAAACATTGCTCCTATCAGTCAGCCGATTACTTCGGATTACTGCAAGAGTGGATATCACCGGGGGCATCTTGCTTCCGCTGCCAACTACCACGAGCTGGATTTGTTCATCCCCACATACTACTATTCAAACATTGTTCCAATGCGACCCATCACAAACTGGTCTACACGAACGTACCTAGAAATTCACTTGAGAAAATCAGCGCAGCTTCACGGAAAAGTCATCATTGCCCACTTTCCCATTCTGTAAGTCCTATTTGTATCATTTATTTTCACATTCATTTTACAATCAATCAACCACGCAAACCACTTATCATTTTTTAAACTCTTGTTCTCTGCAGTGGACAGAACCCAGCCACACTGACAAGGGGGGTAAAAATTCCAGCTTCCATCGGGACCATCATGATGTACGAGAATGCCTTTGGTAGACACATCAAAGCGTGGGACATCCCAAATGACAACGTTCATCACAAGTACCATGATTGCGTCACTAATCCATTCGATCTGTTTAGGAAGGCAAAAGTCAACTTTACTTTTCCGGAGTCTTCCTTCAAAACCATCTCTAAAGAACCAGCTTCAAGACGAGTTACTCGTAATGGAGGTGCACCGTAGTCAGTAATCATCAACTCAATATTACTAATAATTTTTTTTTCATTATTATTTTGACTTTGTTGTTCCTTTCATTATTATTAGATATAGTTTAGTACGTTATTTCTTTTATTATAGTCAGACGTCTATCATATTTTTCATGATTGTAATCAAAATATGCTTCACATATGTGCGTCCATTACACGATATAGCAGTTTCGATTAAAACTGAAACTGTCGTAGTCTGCGGAACTCTTCCCAACGCTTAGTGTAATCCTTTGTTACAATAACTTTTTGACTATATTATTACTCACTTCTTATTCCCTGTATGTAACTTAAGTTTATCAAGACGTCTAACATTTTTCTAATGTTTGTAAACAAAATATGCTTCACATATGTTCGTCTCAAAAAGTAAATAAAAATTAATGAATTACTTATACAAAAATTGAAACAAGTCCTTCTGCCATTTTCATGTTGCTCTCATAGTACTCTAGTTGCATCATGCATATTTCATCTTTCCTTTAAAAAAAAGAAAATAATTTTTGATATCGAGCCGCATAAACCACTCAATACCTCGTATGTTTATTGGGCGATTTTTATTAAAGTAGTTTTATTAAAAAAAGCATCCAATTCTACATCTGAATCAATCATTTGAGTGTTTAAGAATCATCCCTAACTATTTTTATAATTAATTCTACGAAACTGTTTTCTTCAAAATAATTTTCGTCATCGAGCAGAATAAATTAATTAATAACTCCAATGTTTATGGAACGATTTTTATTAGACTAGTTTCATTTGAAGGAGCATCCAATTCTACGTCAGCGTCAGTCATTTTATGTTTTTAAAACATCCTCTGACGTATTTAATATTTAAAACAAAAAGATAAATTTTTAAATATAATTTTTGACATCGAGCAGAATATTATAATCAACAACGGAGCTGTTTATTGAGCTATTTCAATGAAAGTAACATCAATGGAAACAACATTCAATTCTGCATCTAAATCAGTCATTGTACTGTTACACATCGTTTAAAATACCATTTAAATAATTAAATGAAAAACATATGAGCATTTAACGCGTCAAAGTCACATTTAAAATAAGCGAAAAACACTAAATTCTGTAAATGTCAATTTAGTCAATACCTCGATTCAACTTTACTTTCACTTCAAAGCATATTCTTTAGTCGTCAATGGAACAACGCAACTGCATTGTATTATTACTTCCCAAATTTCACCGTGGAAACTGCGACGTTACAGTTCTTTTTGATCTGGCAATATTTTGTTTTATTTTCTTCTTTTCACCAAAGCCGAAAATTGAAAACTTTTCTGACATTATTTCTGCAACTTCAACCACTTGTACTTTCCTCACTTGACCCCTTTCCGTTTTTTAAAATATTTTCAGTTTTTCCTTTCACATTTTTAACTTCCCTGACTGCTCATTTAATCACGCTTTAATTGCCTATATCATCCCTCGGCATGGCGGAACGTCCTAACCACAACCCCGACGAGAATGATCCCCATTTTCGCGACAAGTGGATTGCTCAGAACAAAGGCTACTTTCATTCGGAGATCAGTGAGTACAGTAGTTTCATTGCATACTCAAGCCGACAAATCCAGCATTCATCATTGTGCTTTGTCCCCATTGACATTTATTCAACTCTTTTTTCATTCTTTTACAGACTTTTACCGAGCACGTAATATTGTGCAAGAGCCAGAGGTCTTTCAACAGCCGCCGCCACCAGCAGCTACCGAGAACAAGTCGCCCAAGAAAAAGACGTCTGGTAAAAAGTTGTCTGATGGTTCGTCTTCCTCGTCCAAAGATCCAAGCATCCCGGATGTCAAGAAAAATAAAATCTACAAGCAGATACACGCTGCCATTCAGAGCATCCACTCCAAGATCCGCACCAACAATGGATTTAAGAGATGCGAGTGCATGCCAGGACCACATGGGATAACATGCGCTGACAACAGCTGTATCCTTCGAAGGGACCATGTGGAGTGCTCTGCCAACTGCCATCCAGGCTGCCAGAACCAACGGTAATGAGCCATTTTAAAAAAAAAATGCTCAGCTTTCAACACCAGCATATACATTTACCCCTTTTTTCTTTGTTTTGCTAAAAAAGTGTAACTCGTCATCCTTCTCCATCATTAGTGTTCAAAAGAAGCAGTTCTCCATCAGCTTGACCATTGCTTCCAAAAAGGCCTGGTTTGATGCTCTTGTTGCCACCGCTTTCATTCCAGCTGGAACTCTGCTTGTCGAGTTTGTCGGCATGGTTACGTCGGGAT
Organism: Lepidocyrtus paradoxus; assembly: GCA_034696885.1. Taxonomy (NCBI): domain Eukaryota; kingdom Metazoa; phylum Arthropoda; class Collembola; order Entomobryomorpha; family Entomobryidae; genus Lepidocyrtus; species Lepidocyrtus paradoxus. The sequence goes on along the minus strand of JAQGAH010000809.1, from coordinate 16,983 downwards.
CAATGTACCTCAATCAGCCATGTGCATACCCCATCAAGATCCACAAGGGCAAAGGGCACAAATATATCGATTGTCTGACGTATGGGAATGAAAGCCGCTTCATAAAACACTCTTCAAAGCCAAATTCTGTCATTCAAGAGTGGATTGTGGGAGAGCATGTCCGACTTTTGGTCTTTGCCATCAAAGACATTTCCGCTGGCAGGGTCATCAGGGTCACCTTTCCTCAACGCATTGACATGGATAGTTATCCTGTAAGTCTAAATGCGATTTCCTGCGTTAACTTTTCATCCTTTCGTAATCAAATCACGTTTTTATGCACATTATCATCATTAACGTTTTTGTTTTGTTTTGTTTTCTGCAGGAGCGCAGCGCCCAAGATCTGCTCGAGCATGAACGTCTGCTGAAGATGCATTGGGGGAAAAAGTCATTCATTCCTGGACCCGCGGTTGACGTTAGGCTGTCAGAGTTGTACACTGATGAAGGTGGGAACTTTGTCTGCAGCTACGGGGGACGTTGCAACGAAACATTCCCTACAGAAGAGCTCCTGGAACAGCACAAAGAAGTACGCCATCGTGCCCAAATTCCTGAACTCTCTGAAAACTTGAATCTCCTTTTCCGACCTCCTACTCCTCAAAAGTACAAACTGCATAGGGCCATTATGGAAGGCCGTGAAGATGAGTTATTCAAGTATCAGGATGAGGATTCCTTTCCCAGATTGATTGGCTACAAGGAACTAGACGCCCAGCTGCACCACAACACCAACATTCCTCGTCGACTTAATCTGCTGGCTGCCGAGGACATCCGCTTGGAGTCTGAAGCAATTGCCGAGATTGAAACCCGACGTAATGCCAGGGCGCGTGCAAATCGCCAGGCGGCTGAACAGCGGCAGGCTCAGTTTCAGGAATGGCTTCGTGAAAATGCTCCTCCACTTCAACCCAGCTTGGAACAAGGATCCCAACAGCAACAGCAGGGACCATCGCAGCCCTTGGGCAACATGGAGCAAAGACGGGCTCGTGCTGCCAGACAATTGGAGGAATCAGAGCGAGGAAGAACTCAAGCTGAAAGACGAGCTGCCGGGGACCGCATCCAGAAACAACTCAACCGAAACAACCGTCAAAATGATTGTGATTAAATCCAAGAGCCAAGAGCATCAATACTTCACCACTACAGCTGAACATGTTACAATATTTTTTAAAAATACCTGCCAGTCTCTTTACAAACTCTTACATCTCAGTACAACTCTTCTAAAAGTGATGACCAATAATTCCACATAATAAACAAAATTTAAAGTATTCCATTAATTAAATCTCCTGAGACATGCCACTTTATTCCTAGTTTACATTCTCATCCAAAAAATCCTTGTTGACCTTGCATTTTTTTGCATATGCATCTTGTAGTTAATGATTTTGCTATAGATGTGCTAAACCTTAAGTATATTATTACGGATACTGACACAAACTGCACCCTTTCTCTATTAACACCATTACCGAAATAATCGTCTCATAATTAGTAGCGCTATTAATTATAACATGCTGCTCGATGGCCAGAAATATTTTATTTTTTCTTTAAATAGATTATGATAAAATGATTAGATATGTATGACATGAAATGCATTTTGAGTAGATTATAAAAAGATTAATTGGTAGACTAAGGTTTCATTTTTAAGTACTTCATAATTTTTTATTTAAATATTCAAACGAATAGTTACATCAAAAAGTAGTATAAAAGTCAGCGAAAATGATAAAAAACATTGATCATGTAAGGAAGTTGGGTATATTTTGTTCTGCATTTCCAATTTCATTCACGACGACGAATAGCTGGATGTTTGAAACTCCTGTAATTTTAAATACAATGCATGTAAACATTTAGCATTTACAATAATTTTCATCAATGGTTGCATACATCTAATTGTATCTAGCTGGATTGGCTAAAGAAACATATCCAATTGACTAAAGAAATGGGATTTTTCTTACCTGTTTCCATGTTCAAGAAATTTTGATGCAGCCACGATGATCTCACGCTCAATGAATCCATCCTGGAGTAGACTCTCAAAGCTGTCAGCTAAATCGAGGAGACACAGGGAACTGGTATACACCATTCGAAAGGAGCCAATGACTTCTGGAAAGACCAACCATTTAAAACGGTCCTTCACCACTGGCTGGTAGTGTTGCTGATGGAGTGCCCAATTAACCAAGGCACAGTAAACCTCCATCTCATCCTTGAAAGGGATGTTTGTTCCTTTTAGCAGCCAGTCAACTTCCCCAACGGTCAAATCCAGAAGCAGTGTGCCCTTATCCTCGGACGGCAGCCAGGAAGCCAGATCCTCAACAATGTTGAACAAGTCTTCAAAGCGCTCCTTGGTGCAGATGAGCAAAAGATGTTTGCGAACAGGTCGAGGTACATCGGGCGAGAAGAGTCTGGAACGAAATAAAAACTTTTTCATGTCCTTCACTCCAAGCACTTTAGCCATTTCATAAACATGTAAGTTGACAGAGTCGTCCTCAACAACTCCGTTGGTATGCACGAGCTCTTGAAAGGTGACAATTTCTGCTGCGGAAGCTGAGACCTTCACCCTCTTGATATGATCTGGTGAGACTGGCTTGGCAATCCCATGCAATGAGGCGTTGTATGGGTGGAGTTTCAGTGGAAGAATGGCTCCAAGAGCACTTTCTACATCCAGGTAGTGGGCAACCTGACCAATACTTTCTTCAAGTGCTGTGCGAATGAGGACGTTGTACGTGCTGCTAAATTTGCGCGAAATGATGCTCCGGATTAGCTCCTTTGTCAGCGAGGTACAAAAGCTCCGGACCCTGCTCTCCTTTTCATCCTTGTTGTCTCTCATTGCTGTTCCATCACTTACTTTAATCTCTTCGGTAGCCACAATTTCCAACAGGATACGCTCAATTTGTTTTATAAAGGTCATGTCCACAGAGGTATAATCCGCATTCCATGCATTGTATCTTATCTTGTCCAGGACTGGTGCAAAGTTCAGGTTTGCTTTGAAAATGACTGGGATATCAGCAGACGGTGGCAGGTTGGCAACATCTTGCTGTAATTTCTGCATGACGAGACTTTTAATCAAATTGGTAAAAGTTGAACGGAGGTATACTACTTTGGTTGCCTCGTAAAAAGCTAGCATATCTTTAACTCTTGAAAGTTTAGTTACGTATTCCAAGATTAAAAAAGATGGAAAGATGGTGCCCAGTGTTGCTTTTGGTTTGGTTGCAGTGACTAACAAGTCAATGATGTCTCCATGTCGTATGGCCAAGGGTGACAAATCCCCCTGCAGAAAGCTTTTAACAATTTCTGGTTGATTGTCGAAATTGGCTAGAGGTGCAATCCACTTCCATTGCTCGCAGAGTTCTGCTGAAATCGTATGTTCCAAAACAATGTCATTTTTGCCTTCTTCTTCATTTGGAGTTAATTGAGTCGTCCACTTTTCGTTCAATACACTCTTGCTGCATTCATCCTTGTTATCACTTTCCTCCTCGGCCATTTTTCCGGATCCCGTTTCCTCGCTGTTTACTTCCAGCAATAGCAGATCCTGAGACGCTGGCATGTCTTCAGACATGGATTCTTCTCCGTCATTTGGAACACTTGCTGGCTCATCATCGTCTTCATTACTACCCGACCCTTGCACACGAGGTTTTTTGGAAGCTGAAGGAGCAGAAGATACTGCAATTGGCACGGAACTGATTGGGGATGAATCCTAAAAGCAATTGCAATACAACATGAAAATACGATTATAGAATTATGGATTAAAAATATAATATCCGTTAATGGTTTTTAATAGTTTTACTTTCTCAACTTTTTATTTAAAATAATTATTTGAGAGTAGCAAACAATCAGATTGTATACCGGAAATGAAGAGACTACGTCTAATTCTGATGATGATGATCCCAAATTGGTTGACGCAGCTAACACTCCCGACCGGAAAACTGCATAACCCCCCTTTCCCACTTTCCCATCTTCCATATTTACCGATTCCAATTTACTTTAATTATACTTTAGTAATATCTTAAAATATTGTAACAAATTAAAGTATTTTACATCAAAATCTTAAAAAACAATTTTCTTCCAATGTGCTTAGCTTATTTCAGACAGAGTAAGTGGTTGCGCTTAAATTGTGTATGCAATAAAAATGCACTCGACCTATAGAATGAAAAGCACTGCCTCAACTTGTCCCTTTGCTTTCATCTGATATTTACATAATCTCTTAGACCAGTTTTAACATGGCAATACCTAACTCGTCTATACATAAATACATCTGACAAGCTCATTAAAGGCACAAACCTCTGGCCATCCAACTTAGCTGCTGAAGCTGGCTATTCATTCTCAATTTTTAAAAACTCTGAATCTTTTAAATCTGAGCGTATTTTGTTGAATAGTAAAATATTGCAAAAATCTATTGGTGTTGCTATTTTAACATAATACGTTAACATTTATTTTTATTTCACAATTGCAGACATAGGACATTACAACAAATGTTTGTCATCATGACTGATGGTGGCCCTCTTTGCGGGAGTGTTCATCAGGGAAATAGTACGTGAACCCACCTCCCCAAGCTCTGAATGCTACACAAAAGGTTGCAAAAATGTACCGGCTCCGAAAAATCCCTTGTAAAGCTTCTGTAAAGGTGCGAAAAGCTACTTTTCGAGCGGACTACTGCAACCATGCTGGATGTTGCCGGAAATTCGTAGGCTTCCATCATCACTGTCATGAGGCTCTCTGAACGCTTAGCTTTCTTTCTTTTTACTCGTCTTTTCCCTATTCAAATCACCTATACTCTCAATTAAACCGATGAAGTAAACTCATTTGATATCTAATAAATAATTAAAGCAAACAACTGTTGCTTTTCTTGCACCGTTTTATTTATTTTTGCACATTGAATTAAAGGTGGCACCTTATCCTTCAACAAGAACTTTTTTACACATTCACAGAATTAATTGTATCAATTTAAATGAAAACAATTTAAAGATCCCATGTTTTGTCATATTTTTAGTAAACACTTTGTATGCAGATTGTGCATGGATTCATTTTAATTTTCCGTAAAAAAGAGTTCACGGAGTCTGCAAAGTTGAATGACCTCTTTGATTTGAAACTGATGCGGGGGTATGCCATGCCTTATATAGTATTTCAGTGCTAATGACACGTACTTACAAAGCTGGGAAAATCCATGCATTTCATAGTTGCCACTGAAACTGAAAACTTTGTCTTTTTTTTGGCAAGATTCAAAATTATTTTGTTTTCAAAACTTGGGAGGATAAGGCTGGATTCCAAGACTCATTTCTCTCATTTGATCAATTTTTTTCCGTCACGCTTGCACCCACTCAGCAGTGAATAAAATCTTGCAATCTTTTTACTTTTTTAGTTTTAACCAACCATTAAACTCTTTCATTTAATTGTTTCACTTTTAACCTACCAGTCAATTACAATATTTTAAGATTTCCCAATTTATATCAACTCGCCAATTAAAACCCCACTTTTATCACGATTTGGTGAATGGCCTGAGTTTGGCACAGAATGGAGCAATTTCAGAAGGATGCTATTCGGTTTCCGCCCCACCACAAAGGAATCTCTGAGGCAAAGTTTGAACGATTGTACGGACACTTGCCAGTAACCCAAAGTAAGTCATAGTCATTGGTATCATTTCGTTATTCGCTAATTGTAGTTTGTCTTAATTATAACACAAAACTATCCTCGTTTCCATCATCATCATCATCATCATCGGAATCATCCAATCCTTAATGTCTCCTGATTTTCTCCACCATCATTACGATTGTATTTTGATTTTTAGATCGAATACCTGGTAGCGATGCCACCTTGGTTACTAGGCTCATTGAAGAGAATGTTGGGCCACCTGAAGACATACGACCTTGTCACTGTGTTCCGAGACACGAAGGCCCCAAAATATGCTTCAATGATAAAGAGTGTTTCAATCGGCATCGCAATGTAGAGTGTGGCTCGGATTGTGGTGGGACAGTTTACAATTGTCGCAATCAGGGGTAAAGTGAAAGTCATTTTTTGTTCATTTGCTGTTTTCATGGCTTCTTCTACTGGCCAAAAAATCATCTCCAACAATCGTCATACGTCATTTGTCCTTACGCTTTACCCTTTACTTTCATCCTTTTATAGTATTGCCAAACAAGATTGGAAGAAAGTCTGTCTAATCTCTCAAGGGGGTGCGGGTCGCGGAGTTCAAGCTTGCGAGTACATTGAAAAGGGGGAGCTCATCTTTGAATATACTGGCGAGTTGTACAGAAGAGATAAAAACCCTCATCACCTAACAACAATTTATGCTTTTGATCTCATTGCTGATGATAGCGATACGAGAAGCGTGGTAGTGGAGGCAACAGAGAAGGGGAGTGTTGCTAGGTTCATGCAACATAGTCATGAACCAAATGCCGAGGTGGTTCCAATGAGGGTTGCGAATACTCTTCGACTTGGGGTATACGCCATCAAATCGATTCCACCGGGTCAACCCATCACCTGCAACTATGGCACCCGCCTTCAGAAGCTCGGCGTAAAGGCAAGCCTTTTACTCTGAATCATTTGCATCCAACTTCCATCCTTTATCCATAATGACCTGTTGTCTTACATGGCAAAAATAAAACCAAGACCTTCTTTTGCTAATATTTTAAGTTTTCCTCCCAACTATGTACAGGAATGCGAGTGTATGGATCCTTGCAACTGCCCCGATGCCTACAACGTCATGCTCAACCGACTGGGACTACCAGAACTGTCATCACCAGTTAGACGATCAGCTCGCCTACATGCAGCAGAAGAATCTGAAGACTCTGATCATGAGCCGGCCGATTTCTACCCCCTTCCTCCATCACCACCAAAAGAGCTCCGACACAACCCCAACACTGATGCCGAAAACCGACAACATGAGGCGGCCATTGCTAAAAGAGGAGACAAATACTGGGAGAATGCCTGGAGGGTTGAAGATGAAGAAAGAGTTGCTAGAAATCCTCGGCTGGCTGAAGAAGCAAAGCGGGCCCTGAGGTTGTGGGAAAGATATCTTGACGCTATGGCAGAGAAGGAACGGATGGACAGGGAAAATGACATTGAAGCCAACAGTCAAAGTCTGGTTATCATGCCGAGGCATAGTCCCAACCGTCCTCCATCACCACGTCGACCAGTCTCACCTGATATCTGTTCTCAGTTTACCCCTATAACCAGTGGCCTTCAACAACAACAACAACATCTTCAACCATATCGACAACAACAACAGCAACAATTAGCTATTATGCCTCCTCCAAGCCCCCCACCTGCAGAGCAAAGTCGCCCACCTTCACCGATTGTTACTGTAGCCATCACCACAGGATCAGCAGCCTCAACAACAACATCACCTTCAATGATGGGGCAACGTGGAAGATTCTCGCCACCACCGACAACATTCACCATCACCGTCAGTCTTCCACCTCCAACTACTTCCCAACCAGCTCCACCACCACCAAAACGTCGTTTCCTGAAAATGCCTATAAAAAAGACCGTGCCTCAGAGGGTTCCTGGAAATCAGGGATTGCTAGCCATTGAAGCCTCTCCAGCACCAAAAAGACCTCTAATTGAGTCGCCAGATGGACCTACAACTTCTTGCAGAGAGACTAAACGGAACAAACGAAAGACTCCATCACCACCACAGGGTCTTAACGTTGTTCCATTGCGACCTCCAACTCCTCGCACACCAACTCGTCCCTCTCCAATGGAATATGAAGAAATGGAAAATCAAGATAACACTCCACCACGTCGCTCCACAAGAACAACCCGGACTCCAAATTATTCTGACAAGTTACGGGCTCCAAAGAAACCGGCTCCTCAGTCTCGGTTTGTTGATGCAGCAGCTGGTCCTGCTCCAGCCATCGCTGGCCCCTCTCGACGTTGCCCTGGACCACCAGAAGCTATAGGTGTTGAGTCGATGGATCAGGATACATACGATCGACTAATGGCTCAGGCGAAGGCATTGGCTATAGCACGAAGCAACGCCATTCCTAGGGGCCAACGAAATGTTGGACGTCCAGCTACTGACGGGTGGATTTGTGGGGGCTGTGGAAATTATTTTCACCGGCGACAGGCATTTGATATTCATCTAAGATCCAATCTGAATCTCCCGGTTGACCCTGAGCTTGTTTGCAGCTTTCCTGGTTGTAATTAGTAAGTGATTTACACATTAAAATGTTCAGTTTCGTCCAATTCCGTTATTTAAAAACATTACTTTAACATGTTCATTATCCAAAAACATTTCTTTTAATTGTTTACAGTATCGCCAAAACCAAGAACAAACTCAAGACCCACGAAAAGCAACACAAGCCCAGAATCATGTACAAGTGTCGCTCATGCGGGAGTCAGTACTTCTATGGATCTGGCGTCAACCGTCATATGGAAAAGTCGAAGTGTCCATATCGCCGTTACAAACGGATCCAACCAGACGGTACTTGGCGCTACGGTGATAACAAGTCTCCTGGGTCAACTTCCAGCGAAGATTCTCGAAAGGAAACAGGCCAGCGCACAAGGCAAGTCCATGGAATCCCTCCAATGCCTCGGTCATGCAATCCAAAGATGCCACGCCCGGCTCCTGCTATTTACGAACAGTTGCGCAGGCAAAGGAATCCTCTCAAAAATCCAAGAGACCCTGTTGAAACTGAAGACTCTGACAGCGATGATTCTTCCTATGATGAATCTGAAGAATCAAACTGAACCATTTCCAAACACCTTCTATCCTCTCTGATCATCTCATGTTTCCTTACAACCGTATCTCCCCTCTCCAAAAAAAACAATCCATCCAAAATCCTTTGTGCATGTTTTGAATATTTTTCTCCAAAATTCGCAGTTGTTTTATCAACAATAAGTCAAAATTTTTTGTTTTAAAATCTACATATAACGACTAGTTATTAAAATCCTAGTAAAGATGTTTAGCACAAATATTTTTATCACATACTGCCTCGCATTTCATTTTATTCCTTATTTTAATCTTCATTGTCCATCATAGAATCATCTAATTAAGGACTTTTTCTGCTCTTGTTGAATTATTATCAACACTAGCAAGTGAAAGGGACTAAAACACTGCCCATCTTTACTCAGCTACTAACATGCATGCATATTTACTCTTTATTTTAAAAAAAATAAATAATTTTCGACATGGAGCAGCATAAATTCATTAATAACTCTGCTGTTTGTTAAGCGGTTTTCATGAGATTGATATCATCAGATAGCCCATACAATTCTACGTCAGAATCAATCATTTTATGTTTTAAAAACATCCTCTAACTTATTACATAATTAAAACAAAAAAGTTGATTTTTCCAAAATAATTGTAGGCATCGAGCCACATGTTTCAATTTATAACTCTAATTTTAGTAGGCCGGTTTTAATGAAAGTAACATCACAGGAAGGCCCATGCAATATTGCATCTGGATCAGTAATTGCATTGTTTAAAAAGTACCTTCTAACCACATAAATAAATAAAAAAGTGTTAGTTTTTCCGAAATAATTTTTGACATCGAGCCATACATTTCTATTAATGACGGCGCTGCTGGTCGAGCGATTTTTATGAAAGCACCATCATTGGAAACAACGTGTAAATCTGCATCTAAATTAGTCGTTTTACTGTTTCAAAACTACGCCTAATTGTTTTAATACTTAAATTAAGAAAAGTGTGCATAGGGAAATAACACAATTCACTTGCAAGGGTATATTTAAATTAGTCTAGGGCACATGTGTGCTTTCGACGTCATACAGACTCCTCAGCAACCATTTATGCTAATGCATATGTAAATTACCAAAAACGTTACTTGTTCTGTCTCCTTATTATCTCTAGTACATGGGACTTCATGTCTTTGGCAAGTTTAAACATGATCCAATATCACTCGAACCTCAACCACATCCACATGTTACAAGCTTATTCTATCACCTAGCTTTGAGCACTTGTCTTTCCATTGGCACTTTTTAGACAATTTTTTGAAACCTCAGTAATATTTTTCAAACGAGCTCATGTTGCTAATATTTTAAAGTTTTAAAAGGTTATTATTATAACTACTTGGAATTTCCGACTTTGTTACAATCTTTAATTTTTGAACATCAAAAATAAGGTGAGAATAGAAAAAGTAGGTGAAAGGATTTATTCAATTTTCAAGTTTTAACTACTATTGCATTAAAGTGCCATCAGTTAATACACAAGCACCAACTAATAGCTTTGATTGTTTTTAAAGCGTGTGCGGTTTAATTTATTTTTCATTTTTATTAGTGGTACAGGTTTTATTTCTAAATTGCAGATCATCAAAGCAGACATTGACACCGGAAGCTGAAAAACAATTGGTCATCATGGCAGAGGGTGGGCATCTCTTGAGAGCTATTCCTGCTGAAGGGGAAATCCAGGCTGATGACGTGATTGAAGGACGGGGGCGCTGCAATAGGGTCACTTGTCAACGGGTCTTTGCCAATCTCAGGCGTCATTTTGTGGCTAGGCACCAAAATCGCCTTTTGCTTCGTGTAATCCCACCGCAAGGGATTGTTCGAGCGGAAGATCTTGTGGCAGGACCTGGACACTGTGATATGCCTGAATGTCGTCGGGTGGTCCGGAACCTTCAAAGACATTTTCAGACTCGCCATCAACGAGCAGCGCTACTTCGAACCATCCCTCGTCATGGGGTAGTTCCCATTCAAACGATCACTCGTGGACCAGGCTACTGTAATCGTGCTGGGTGTCGCCGCAACTGTGCCCATCTTCGAAGGCACTACTTCCATCATCATCATCGCCATGAGGCTCTCTGAACTCCGTCGTCCGTCCATCATGCTTCATTTTCGTTTACTTTTTCCGTATTCACATTACCCCAATCATCAATGTAACCAATGAATTAAGCTCGCTTAAAAATTAATAAATAATTGAAGCAAATAACTTTTGATTTTAGTGCATTGTTTCATTTAACAGTATATTTATTTAGAATAGTACTCTTTAAACACTAGCATATATTTCAGTACTGCATAAAATTTGAAACCAGTAAATGGCAAACTTGCATTCGTTTCTAGCATTGAAAAAACTAAATATTGTTATTTCCTTCCATATTTTTTACTTGTGATAATAGACAAAAAAATATACATGCAATTAATTCCTACATTTATGACAATCATTTAATGTATACTTTATATTTTCATTTAGCTACTTGTCTTATGCATTGAATCTACTGTTCATGTATTTTTACTTGGTTTCTAAAACTGATAGAGTTACTCCTCATCAGTCTCAGGTTGCTCCACGCAATCTACTCAGTCCATGTTGCCCCAATGAGCAACCCTCCAAATTCAATCATTCAGCAATACACCACGGGTCTGCTTTTACTCAGATCAAACCATCCAGTCATTCATGTGAAGCAACATCTTGCTCATTTTTGTTTATAATATTTTCAAGTTTTACAAACTAATCAATTTAATGAATTATTAACGTGCTCACTTATCCCGATAGTACTCATTAAATGACTTTTCCTAAATTTAACTTTTTTTGATCGTTAAATTTGATTAATAAATGGAATTTAGTCTCCAAAGTTTTGTTCAGCATCGCCATTTAAAAGTTGGTTAGTTTTGATTATAGAACAAGCAGAAGCAAAAAGGGTGCGGGATGGCGTCATCGGCCGAGCATTCAGGTCACAACCCAGACAAGGATGACCCTCATTATTATAATAAATGGATTCTACAACACATGGGTTACATTCATTCAGATAAAAGTAAGTGCATTTGCGTCTGTTTTATCAGGATTATTATTCCTATCTATTAAACGTTATTAAAAGTGAAATGATCAGTTAAAAAACATAAGCCATGTCCACACTGTCTAAGCTTTTGGCATCATTTTTTAATTTTTTTTTCATCTTGAATATTTCTTCTCGTAGATTTTTATCCTCCTGATCCACCCAAACACGTCAAGCAAACAAAAGAAGCTACAGCGCCTACCATTCCTCCTTCTCTCCCGTCAAGTTCTACCTCGGTCAATGATGAGGAGGAAATGCAAATCTGCGTTCCAGAACCACTCCCAAGCACCTCATCGGCAGTTGCTCCAGCACAATTGACTGCTCAGGAGACATTGGCCGTTCCTTCTTCACCAGTCTACCTATTCCAGCTTGCGTTGGATTCTACGTCCACTGGGGAGGAAACAAAAATATTCAAAAAGATTCATGACGCCATGCGAAAACGCTACACCAAGATTAGAGCAAACAAGGCATTCATTAAATGTCAGTGCGAGCCGGCTGGAAGAACTTGTCTTGATGACACTTGCATCCTTCGAAAGAACAAGGTAGAATGTTCTGCTGACTGTCATGAAGGATGCCAAAACCAACGGTAATATCCGTTTAAATGCTTTAATTTTCGTGCTTGTTTCAAATCAACTCAATTTTTAAACTCAATTTTTCAATTCAAGCTCTCAACTCTTTTCTACCTTCTTTTCTATTTCTTTTCTTCTCGTAATAATTGTATACGAATATTATTCACGTAATTGTTTCTAATGTATTTTTAATAGAATTCAAAAGAAACAGTTTCTTGATTGCTTATACGTTGGATCAAAGTCGGGTTATTTGACCTGTCTTATCACCTCTGCTGCAATCCCAGAAGGATCTTTGGTTGTCGAGTTTGTGGGGATCATCACACCTGGCACTTTACTACGCAATCAACCCCATGCTCACCGCATCAATACCTACAACAAAGATAACCCAAACTACATGGATTGTAGCACGTATGGCAATGAAAGCCGGTTCATTCAGCACTCCAACGAACCAAACTGTGCAATGGAACAGTGGATCGTCAATGATCATGTCAGACTTGTTGTCGTTGCACTCCAATACATTCCGAAAAAGAAGGCCATCACTATCAACTATGAACAAAGATCAAAGGAGAAGTTTAAGGTGATTTTTTTAGATTTCCTGTGATAATAATTTTATTCGTTTGCATATAAATTATAAATCCAGGCTACTTTTATTGTAGTATTCAAATACTAAACATAAGTATTATAATCATTTTCTTTTTGTAGCGTTATGATGGGTATCATGATTTAACGTTAGTAGAAATAACCAAAGAAAGGGAAGCAGGAGTACTCATGGACTTGAAAGGTAGCGGCCTGTTTTACAGAAAAAACAAACCGATTCGGAACGCACAAGGAAAACTTGTTTGCTATCATGGTGGACACTGCCGTGAGGTTTTCGAAACAAAGGCGGAGATGTACCAGCATTTCGAGAAAGCACATTCTGCGCCTATTCCAGATTTCAACCCACGAATAGCTGATGTATTTCTTCCTCCGGTCCCCCGAAAAGAGAGGATTGCCAAGGCCGTTTCCAACGGAAGAGACTTGTTCATTTTTGAAGATGAGGAGACATCGGACATTCTACTCTACTATCCAGGTTTTGAAAAAAAGCTGAAGGCTACCACCACCGTTGCACAGAGAAAAGAAATGCTGGCTGCAGAGTCTGCGCGATTGGAGGCTGAGGATGCTCTATTGATTGGGCAACGACAAAGTGCGCATCTGCTCTCAATTCAAGAAGCCGCTGCTAAACGTGCAGAGGACTTTCAACGCTGGCGACAACAGCAACAACAGGAGCCTCTACGTGAACCAATGGTGGAAGATCCACCTCTTACCTTGGAATCTGGTCCTGCCCAGATGCACATTGAAGACGCAAGCCAGCAAGAACCAGGAGAATAGCAACTACGAAATTTTTTTACTTTCACTTACTTTTTCAACTTATTTCCTCATTATTATTGTTATTTTTGGTTTTGGTAAGTTTCCTGAAAATGTATCCAATAAATTCTCCTATAAACAATCACTACATGATTCATGTCGTAGCTCAAATTTATTTATTATGTAGTTAAGAAGCATTGCGCACTTTATTTCGCACTTTTACTGCATTAAAATGAGGCTACACCGTATGACGCCCTCAACTCATACACACTAAACTATTTAAAACAGGTCCGCCCAGTCGCCCATAACACACTCCACCCTAACTCTCCTCCTCACATGCATATTTCATATTAGCTTTGATGCAAAATAAAATAATTTTTGACATCGAGCAGTATAAACCACTCAATACCTCGGATACTTGTGGGGCGATTTTTATGAAAATAGCTTCATTCGATAGCACATGCAATTTTATGTCCTTATCAGTAATTACATATTTTAAAATGATCCCCTGACTTATTTAAAAATTAAAACACAAAAAGCTAAATTTTTCCAAAATAATTTCCGACATCGAGCAGCGTATATTTAATAATAACTCTGTTGTTTGTCAAGCGATTTTCATAAGACTAGTGTCATTCGATAGAGCTTTCAATTCTACGTCAGCATTAATCATTTTGTTTTTAAATCATTCACTAACTTAATAAATAATTAAAATCAGAAAAATCATTTTTTGTTTAAAATAATATTTGACATCGAGCCATATGTTTTAATTAATAACTCCGGTGTCCGTGGGGCGGTTTTGATGAAACTAGTCTTATTGCATAGCCCATGCGATTTTACGTCAGAATCAATCAATAAAATGTTTAATAAATATCCATTTTAATGCCAAATCTTTGTTCAAAAAAATTGAATATGGCAAATCTATGCATACTACTTTGGCGGGTATGCTTTAGTTAGCATAGGGTGTGTTTCTTGCGCGATTTTGACATAACTGGTTATTTAACCTGCAATTACATTTTAAACGAGACTGCAGACTTGTCTTTGTCACTGTTGCGCGTTTACACGATGACTTTTTGAGTAGAGGAACTTGTTGATTTTTTTACATGTTCACATTTTCAAATATTTATCCTGCGATTTCATCACCAAAATTTTCAAAAACATGTGCATATCATTCATCATGTTCAGTACTGTACAAGTCAGGTCTATATGCTATGAATAATATCCAACTCATAAAGAAATCTGCTACTTTGATGCCGCAACCAAAAACCGTACTACACAACCAATGTACTACTTACGTAATAATCCTAGGTAGCACGATCTTTGTTGCACATGGAAAAATCACCTGTTTTGTAACGTCTGAACCAATGCTCTCTCACAACATCAGAAACGGGAATTTCAGTAGTTTTTGGTAGGTTTTTTCATCATTTCGAAAACTATCTTCAATAAACTTGTTTTTGCTCAGTTCAAATTGAAAGGGTTGTGGCATCCAGATTTTATTACTAGAATCATCCAACCATTACTGTCAGACCTGTCTAGTAAATCGCTGGTAGCTTGCGGTACCTCGAAAATATGACCCCGATTTCGACTGGTAGTTTGGGGTACAAAAGAAAACAAATATATGGAGAATAAAACTTATATGGAGCTATTGCAGTAGTTGGATATTGGGAGATGATGGTAATTTTAAAGTTTTTTATAGTTTTGATGGACTTTTAGGAGGTGGCCTATTTCCGGGTGATGTCATTGATCTTTATGGAGCAAACGGGTCCGCAAAAACACAAATCTGCATGTACCTGACATCACAGATGATACGCTTGGGAAAGACAGTCATCTACTTTGATTTAAAGAATGACTTTTCTGCTACCCGCTTACTTGAACTTTCAGGAGGGGATGAAACTGTGAGTGTTTAACATGAGTTTGGTCAACATTACTATTATTTATTTATATGCTTTGTGTTGGGTACTAATTTCATATTATTTTTTAATTTCTGCAGGGCTTGGAGAACGTAAAAGTCTTTAGAATTCATACTTTCAACAGACTTTTGTCCACATTGGATGACATCGGGCGTGAATTTGTAGGAGGGCGTAATAGATTTTATACTAATTGCAAGCTTATTGTTGTGGATTCAGCCCCGTTCATTATCTACCCTGCTGTACAAGATAGAAGTTGTAATGCAAAGCTTAGCCTATTTATGACTTTAAATTACCCATAAAAGTTTAATTTAATTATGTTTTCAGTGTCACTAATGTATATCTACATTTACATTGCAGCTTGGAGAAATCTCTCGCAGGCATTGATTCAAAAGTTGGAGTGGATGGCCAACAACATGGGACTAACAGTAATTTTTATCAACCATGCCGTCAAAATCTGGTCACCTTTCAATAATCCTTCAGCCCCAGTACTGAAAGCAGCACTCGGAGAGTACTGGAAAAACAGAATCAAAATAAGGATTAAACTGACAAAACATAATTTATTGTCAACTAGTTTAAACTGCTACTCTGCGTTTGTGGAAAAATGTACTCGAGGAGCCACTGGAGAAACGTTCTATTTTTGTGTAACAAATAATACCATTAAAGGGGCACATGAAAAGTAGTTTTTTAAGAAGGAAACGATGAGTGAAATCCAAACAAATGTTGTTTTTCTGACTGTTTGGACAATTTCGTCGTTACATTTCGTGTTATGAATATTTAAGAGTTTTTTTTAATCGCATCCTAACGGATGATGAGACACATCCAAAAATTAAATGTAGTGTACTAAATAAATTCTTTTCTGCTTCCATCACACTAAAAAACTAGCCATTTCTCTTTCAAACTTGTATATAGTATAAGTATGTACGTTCTCATTATTTGTAATAAAACACTTTTTTTGTTAACATTCCAAAACACTAATATATGTACTAGTAATAGTTAATGTTTTATACCCATTCAGTCCGCATACAGTGCAACCAACTGACATGTAAATATATTTAGCACATAACCTAAATGGTTGTAGAAAGTTGTCAAGGTTCAGTTTCATGAGTGAACATCAAATCAATCAATCAATTATTTATTTATGCATTTTCCATTGTCTTCCAGACCAGCTCCGATTCGACCATTATTCATTTTCCAAGCCTCGATTATCATATAACCCCGGTTCAGATTCCTCACTTCATTTCATTTGACACTTTTTTTGCTATGGCTGGAGTACTATTCCCATCACATTTTACCTAAAAACGCATTTAAAATAAGTTTATGAGCACACACTTTCAGTCTTGGGTTTTAACCAAGGTACCTAAACGGATAATTGTTAAGGAGATTCGCTGATCTAAATAGGTACTCTCACTTTGCGATTTTTTGTCG
>JAQGAH010000808.1:0-24957 GCA_034696885.1 Lepidocyrtus paradoxus | reverse complement strand
TTTTCATTTTGCACTAATCTTTCCTTCAAAAGTGAAATGAGAAACAGCCATATATCCTTCTCCTTGCTTTACTCTTTGAAAAATGCCACGTCAGAAACAAGAGCGATACAGAGCTTAAACCAGCTTATATGACATTCTCGAAAAGTAAAAGTGGGAGTGAGCTCTTCTCTATTCCTAGCTACCTTTTTTGGGGTCTTGTGATATTAACGTGATACAAAAGTGATGTACGATGAAGAATATGAATGACTGAAGTTACATTAGCATATACACTTTTTCACCCTTCCCAGCATTCCATACCAACAACATGAGTAAATAGATCAAAAAAATGTTCCAAACTTTCTATTTATATAATAATATGATAAATAACTAAGTATTTTCCCTCCTTGCATTCTTTCGAAGGTACATTAGCGACAGGGTGGAAGGGAGGAAAAACCCCGGGTATATAGCTTCCATCCACCTCCAGTCCTCTCCCTGTCCTCTGTAACCTTAACTTTTTTATGCATGATGTAATATCAAAAACTAACTGAATGAATAAACAGAAAAAAACACCCAAGTCTTTATAAGCTTTTAGTAACTTGGCTTAGTTAAAGCACTGGAGCAAAAATAAGGAAGGAAGAAAAAAAAACACATGAAAAGTCTTCACTCTTTCAGAGCAGCGGACACATGAAGATACGACGACGTTTCCAGGGGAAGGCAACCGTGCAGTCAAGCAGACAAAGGAAGACTTTTTTTTTTAAAAAAAGGAACGAAAAATGTTTAGCAAGTACAAAGAGAACTTGGGATGAAGAAAAGACTAGGGAAAAAAATTGGAGGGGAGTCCGAAATACCCGTGTACAGAGAAGAAGCATATTTATAAGTAGTGTAGCACGACATGATGATGTATCTCAACTACGTCCGTCCGTCTTTCTTTCTCCCATCTCAACAAAAAAAATGTGTTTCTTCCTCCTTCTCAGTCTCCCTTCAGCCAAACTTTTCTTTCGGGGGTAGAAAAAATATATTCAGCGTATTTTGTTTTCAAGGGAAACCCAAATTTTTGCATATAATACAATGTGAATGGATAGACTAATGTTATTCGAGAGAGTTTTGAGGAAAAAATATAATGCTGGTGGTGTTATATATGTATCATATCACACGGATTCATTCTCTCCCGGCATGGTTGGCACTGGCACATGATCATGATGATGGGTCTGACACGCTATAAAAAGCCAGTCATAGGCAGAGACCCCCTATAAAAAAGAAAGTACCATTTGGGTACATAAATACATCTAATTGACATGGTTGCCTCTCCGCTCTTGCTAACTTTTTTTTGCTACTTTGCAAAAGGGATGTATAATCATAGGAAATCATATAATCATATCATTATCATTGTATATCAAGTAATGTAAGAAACTTCAAGTGCTCATCTTTCGCTGGAGCTGAGCTTCCGAGAAAATATTTTTTCCCTGCCATGATCATGCCGCCCTGTCAGAGGAATAATGCGAGATAGATCTTTAAGAAAAGGGGGAATAAATATAGTTGGAAGAGATGACGAAGACATTTTCTATAAAAAAATATGTGTGTATGGAGAAGGATGCTTACATAGGAAATGGAAATCTAAAGGAATATAGTTTTCTTTTCTCAGCCAAGAAAAAAAAACATTCTCCCTCCGGCTGCTACTGCATGTCTGTCAACTCACATGAGCCATGGCGCCCTTTCCCCTCCTCATTATGACAAACTCATAACAACATCCATTTGGCTGATATGACGTGACTCTAGTTTCCATCCGGAGAGCTGAGGAAGCGCTAGCCTAGCCTTGGCATAATGATATAGAGGAAGCAAGGATAAGTCTAACGGGATGTTGCGCTGTTGTGAGTTACTTAATTTTAGGAAGGAAAATCATTTCTCATTACGTTTTTAATAATATGTGAATCAAAATGGTAAATGCAAACTTTTTAAGCAGTAAGTTCTTTTTTATACTTATGTATCTTAGTTTACCTTCCAATAATATTCCAATAATAAACCTAGTATTGAAATGGTTAACAAAAAATGCGTTAAAATTTACAAGGGCGTAAAAACAGCATAAAAACAATATGACAAATGCATATTTTTTAAATTAAATTATCAGCGTTACCTACTTTTGTAAAACAAAAACATTGCATCGATTTCCTAAAGTATAGTTCTCATAATCCAATGCCTTACTAACTGAACTTCCGCCCGTTAGCCCCGGCTCTCCAGCTACTTCAAAGACGACAGAAATTACAATTAGTCTTAGAAAGAAGTAACTTGAAATCTGAAATTGGTATTGAACAAAGGATATTTTTCACGTTCAGTTGTCGGCAACAGCTATTATTATTTTGCTGGATATCCATGCTATTGAGCATAGTACATAGTAATTGTAGTCGGGTTGACTTGATAATAGGGAATGAGTGGTTTGGTTTGGGATTAGGTGCGGCAGTAAGGTACGCTAGCTAGTGTACGGAAAGAGATATGAGATAATGTAATGCATTAAATCGGTATCTTTAGTCACGTCACTCATCCCCAGACGGAAAGCTTTGGTTTGCTGCATCTTTTCTGTAAAATGTGTATTTTATTTTGTAGAAAATGGTTTCTTTTAGCATTGTTTTACAGTGGACTTTTTTATAAATGTCTGCGGGGCAATAATTCCCAGTTTAGTAATGGTCTGATGAAAAAGGAAGTGGGCAATGCACTATAGTCTGGAGAAGCACTTAATCATGAGAAAAAATTTCAAGCAATTGAATGCAGTCATATACACTTGTAAAATGTGTAGCAATATGCTGGTGAAGCATTTTTAGTGCTAAGTTTAAAATCATTTTGTAATATATGCTAAAAATTTACCAATCCTACTAATAACATCAAAACAATATAATGACAGGTACCGTAGACAAATCTACATTTAATTTTTCCTTGAATTGCCATTGAATTTACAATCTACAAATCTTTGATTCCGGTTATCACTATGTATTCAAAAAAAATCTGTACTCAAAAAATATTGGTTGGAACTGTAGGAATAGATAGCTGACACCGAACCGGATGTAAAATTGAGACATACGTATCGAACTACATTTTTTTTCTAGGGTAAAGCACAAATCAGTATAATGTAAGAAAGCTTAAAGCGTACTTTAAGAGGATATAAAAATCTAACTAGCAATACAAAAACGTACATAGCGTAAGCAGAATTTCATTTACATTGCTCCATTGCATTGCATTTTAACATTAACTTGTTTCCCCCTCCTTCTCCGTGTTTACGTTGGCACAAGGAAAAACAAAAAATCTCATGCTTTTATGCAATCCCCTCCAACATGCTTTTATTATCATGTGTGGTGCGTGCGTAAGTGATAATGATAATTACTTTCTTGCCGTAGACCGTACCCACTTTGTATTCTCTCCTTCTTTTAAGTAAGTGGCTCCACAAAAGTTTTAATTCGTCTTTTGAACACTTTCAATAACTTGGCTAAAAACAAATAGATTGAATGGCTCAAGTAAGGAATTTACGGCTTGGCACTGAATACCAATACCCGTATCACCATATTAGTATAGCTATCGTCTAATATGATTGGATTTTATGGTTAGAGGTCCTTCCATATATTGTACTTTGGCACAAGTTGGAGCAGGCGTAATGCAATGGGAGATTAATAATAATCTACCGAACAGCTCATATAATATGATTTAAGCAAATAGGCAGGTATAATCATGACTATCCTTTTGTCATTTATATTTTTGGGATCTCCAAGTCAGAGTGACAGTTTGAAGATAGGATCTTGACACTGACGGCATGTCATGTCAATTCACTTTTTTATTCTTGAGGGTTCACCCTCTTTGAAGCTCTCTGTTCATTTGCTTAACTAACAACCAGCCTGAAACATTCTGACAAAGTGAGCATGAGCAAGGAATAGTAGTGAACTGGCAATGAGTCAAATGGCGTACGATTAGGAATTACGATAAATACAAATAGGTGTAGTACCTCCATATACACACTCCATACCAAACCCTCCATCGCATCGTGTATTTTTTTGTAATCCAAATCAGAAGAATTGTTAACGCACATTATTGCTGTAGGGCAATCATGAAGTGCATGTCTGAGCGGTCATGAAAAAAGCTGGAAAGGAGGGTGGGATAAGAAAAAACAGAATATTTTAAGACGTAACCTAATCCTAAGTATAATTCAATGTATTACTCATTTGTTGACTTTGTCTCTTTCAATACAGCAAACTTTAGCCAAGACAAAAACACGTAGCGTTTACAGGTGAGGTGATGCGATCAATAAATATTTTTCTTATTGCTCATCCATTTCCACTTGATATTTTAATGAAGTCAATGTAGATCTGCCAGCAGTCAAGTCAAGCCGTGGAAATTAGAGAGGAATAAGAAAAAAAAATGGAAAAAAGCTGTGTTGAGTGGGGGTAGGCTTCAGCGAAAGGCGCAAACTTCTACTGTACTGCTTACTTAATATGCGGAGCAGGTGCTCCAGGATGAAACGATTCGTTTTAACTGAGAAGCCACCCATGAGCATTAAACTTTCCGTAACTCCTCTCTAAATAAAGTCTTAGCATGGCTTTACAAATATTACGAGAACTTTTTTTTGTGGGAATCTGAAAATGAATGAATAACGAAGCAGAGTGAATACTTTTACTGGGATTTTTTCGTATGATGAAAAATTGAGAGGATGAATGAATGGAATATTTCCTTCAAAGCTGGGTAAGAACTTGTTAGTTTTTCTAGGGTTCCTTCATACAATGAATGTGATTGTGAGATTCAGGCAATTTTTTTGTAAACTGCCCTAATTCATTTGAAATGAGCCGACAGCCTTTATATTGGCGATGAGGTATGAAAGTTGAAAATAAGTGTGGAGATTGGCTGATGGAGAAAGTAGTAAAAAAAATTCATGATTCTCCATGATTAAATGAGTTCTGTGATGATATAATGCTGAAACTAATCTAAAAAGTGGAATAAGTATGTTGGTGTTGGTATACTGATGCGTCCGTCCGTTCTCCTCTGACTTTGTTCAATTTCTGTCTATCTATCCTCCAGAGAGATAAGAGTGGGGTAACAAAGCCTGAATCTTGAAAGAGCAAAGAAAGGAGGGAAAACCCTTCGAGAAAGGAAAGTGAGTGAAAGGGAAAGAAAGAACCTCAACCCAGCCCATTTCCCATGAGCATTGACATTTTTGCAATCTAAATGTTTTCCTTTCTTTTCCATTTTACGCTTTAGTAGTTTGAGTTGCGAGCTTTTTTTCTTATTTCTACCTCCGTCAGTTTATCAGACAGTGGGAGAATTCATTTGAAGGTTATGGGGAAGCAAGCTTGTTTCTTGCTGGTTTCCAAATAGTTTTCATCTCCATCCATATTCTATATTCAGGAAATCAACTTTCTCCGTTTTTTTTATCTCATTCGTACCTTTCCCATTTGGTATTTTTTATTACTTGGTATTGTACTGTTAAACTTTCAGATTGTCCAATCAACATTGAAAAAAAAGTAGTTTCCCGTCATTTCCGATACATTCTTTAAAAATTGGAGATGAATATGGCCCATGTATTTACATATATTGCATTTGCTTTGTGGTACATGCCTGGCATATGCACAGTCAACTGAATTATCCGCGTGACCCAAACCGGAAAAGGTGGATTGTCTCTCTAAATGCTAGAAAAGTTTAACAGGACACATCGCTTCAGTTCAGCCTTATTTTCCCAAGACGGTTAACTATCCTAAGCATATACCCCCACAATCTTGTTTCTTCCTCCGATAAACACGACTGTGCAGGACAGTCCCTAAACGAGAAATGAACGGGAAGAGTAAGAGCTATAGGGAAAAAACTTAATCAAGAGCGCGTCCTCCTGTCAGGTCATTCTTCTTCTCCAGTTGTTGTTCCACCATGGGCCAAACCACAAAACTGCTTATTGTTGGTATAGTAAAGAGAAAGGTCATGCCTTGATAATCAAGGGAAATCTAGTATCCCTAAGGGGAGGGCCCGCGTTCTGATATATTGACAGTGAATGAAGTGGATAGAAATTGACTGGATGGAGTCACATGAGATTTTAATTTAGTATAAACAGAAAATCAACTACGCCCAGGCCAGACTCAAGACGTAGAAATATAAATAGGTTGGTGGTGGTGGTAAATTAGTTGAGGGATAATTTTTTTTCAGAGAATCCAAATCCCGAACAAGCTACATAAATGCAATTAGATTAGTTGTCAGCAACTTTCCATCCAACATTTCAAAAAAAGAGAGAACTTATTCTAGGATCCTTTTATATTTTTTTGTTCGATCTAGCTCGGTGAAAGGAGATCGAGTCGTTTTCCACTCCCTTGTTCAGGCATAGTTAGGAGGAGAGCTGGATGGTGCTCTATGATATGTACATAATAAACATTAAGTCATCATCATCATTTTACAAATGTCCTCCAATATCTCAAGCCCCGCATTACCCGAAAACTCTCCAGCTTCGGCGGAGACGATCAAACATAAGTAGTCCTTCCATTTCTGACATGATTTCCATTTAAAAACTTCACATTACTCTTCCCATGTAAGCACTTATTATTATGTGAATTGAATGGAAAAATATACAGCTGCACTTAACAAAGGAAGACGATAGGAGGAAAAATGGAGGAGAATGGAATGAGCGACGACTCCGTCGACGAGGACGGAGGCAGGGAAGGAACAGACGAAGAAATATTTTCCAGCTAACAGAATCCATATCTGAACATCACTTAACATATCCATTTTTCTTTTCAGGGAAAACTAAAGGATGAAAAACTCGTCCACTTTCTCTTGGTAAAATGTGCCAAAAGCAAAACTGTGTAGAAATCCATCCCTGTCAGAGCCATCATGTATTTCCCTTTTTATTTTTCCCTCCCGTTTCCATCCACTTCACTTCACTTTACTTTTACTTTTACCCGAGAATTTTTCATCATCCCTCTTCCTCCTCCAGTCTCTTTTTTCTCCTATTTCTCTATCCCTTTTTCCTAACTCTCCCACTATTTTTCTCCCTCTCTCCTCCAAATGTACATAAGGTGGGTTATACAAATCTACAGACATACATAAATTCATAGGCCCCTGGTTTCTATCAAACTATAGTGTAGTTTCACCCGCCACAACCAAACATGTTACATCACTTTCCCATCCTTTCCGAACCATCCAAGCAAGAAGAAAAGAAAAAAAAGAGAAATCAGCCAGGGCAAGATTCATCCATATCCATCCTTTTATTCCGGAAAGAGCGTGTTTTTTTTTCTCTCTCTCTATTTTGTTATTACAACGTGGCCTTTTGTATATGGCCTTGTCTATTCTATAAACAAAAATTGGGGAAAAACATTTTCCGATGTACTTTCGGTTTCCCCATTTCCAATGCAAACGCTCGAGTATATGGTGTATGAGCATCCATCCATTTAGATCGAGTATTGTTATTCAGTTTATATGTAGCATCGATATAAAAAATAGAAGTAAAAAAGGCAGTGGAATCTTCTTAGTTTGCCACTAGGAGAAAACTACTTATTCATTTGTCAAACAAACCAACGATACGAAACCAAAATGCATTGAGTAAGTGAATGAATCCAAGCAGAATTGGATATGGATAGATGGATGGAAGGCACAAGTCTCCCACTTCCGATTTTTATTTATGTTTGATAGAAAAGTAAAGCAGTCAGAGACATTATTACATCCAAACGAAACAAATGAGCGTCCTGCGAACATCCAACGAACATCCCCTCTCTGGTATATATTATTATCTATCATTATGTACACTTTATGTAGAGATTTTTTATGCATTATCACATTTTTTTAGGGTTTTGAGCTTCAAAAGGAAGCGTATAGTCTGTATGCATCAAAATCTAAAAATATTTTGACATTTTATGTGTTAAAGTAATGTTGTATAGCAAGGTGATAAGTCCAGAATTGGAATATAATAATTTAGATAAAATCCTTTTCCTACCATTCTTGGAAGTAAAAGGATTCCATCTTTACGTATTCTTGGTGTTGAAAAAAGGAATTATTTTAATATCGGAAGTTAATTATGTCAAATGTAAGATCCATCGAAAAAGTTAGCTATTACGTTCTTTTGGTTTCGAGCATCACAACCTAAGCGTTTTTTATCAATTTGTTAATAAGAATTAAAGAAATAATCTAAATGGACCTAACATCAACGTTAATTTAAGAATAGCAGCCCATCACGTGGATTTGACTTGAAATAAAATTTGTTCCAGAAACGTCCGTTCCACTGAGTCAGCCCATGACGTTCCCTTGTAATCCGAACAAATACAAGGAAGCAGACAAGCAAGAAGAAAGAAGGCGAATCTTCAAAGACAGAGATGGATGCAAAAGGAAAGACCAAGAAGAGGAGTATCGTTGATTTGTTCTTCCCTTTCTCTCCCACTTTCTTTCCTTTATTCTTTGAAACCGTTCAAAAAATGGTGAAAAAATCTGTAAAAGGGAAAATGGACTGAAAAAGAAAAATAGCAATCCTCCCAAAACATCAATAACAATGCATTAGATTACATTCCATTATATAATACTGACTGCTGAATGGAAAAGAAAGCGGCTGGACAGTGTTGGCATGAACGAATGGCTACACAAATGCGCTATGTGTATTTTTCAAAACAAAACATTCCGATTTTAGTTTTATCAGAACATTTTCTCCATCAATATCACCTCTTTAGTTACCAAAAATTAATTAGGAGCCAAATTAAAAAATGAAAGATTGGATTGAACTAAACTTCACAAATTCTTAACGTGTCTGCCAACGATTTCTATACCTCATCTCAAACCTTTAGGTCCAATCATATACCTACAACCACCCTACATGTAGTAGTTTGACTGTTTTTGGATAGGAAAGGTATCCCAAATTCACTTTTTAAATCAGTCTAAAATAAGCCCACCCGATTCTACTTTACAGCATGTATTATCCATCAGACTAAAAAAAAGTTTCCCCGTTTGTTCCTCCACATTCACTCGTCTTCTCCTTTTCTCGCTTTTTCATGTTTTCATTGTAGTGCTGTCGTTCCCACCACCAAGATGATTTATGATGTCGATTCCAACCATTTTCTATATTCCATCAGTAACTGCCTAGAGCAGTGGTAGCTGTAGATGGAGAGTGTTATTGTGCTTATGCGTCTTTCCCCCTTTTCATACTGTTATGTGTGCACTATGTAATAATAATAATGCACTTTACTCATACTTCGACATACACAACAAGCGGAATTACTTTAGTTGTGAAAAAATCATCAGAATCCTAGACCCAAGTCATGGATCAAAATACGAAGAAAAATCTCTTTTCGTTCGGTTGGCTGATAATAAATACATAACGTCAGCATTGTATAAAAAACATCCTCGTTCCCTTAAAAAATGTTATCGGATGATGGTGATGATGATGATAATGGAAGGGATCTCTGATCTCCGATTCTACATTAACTCCAGTTCAGCTACATTTCCTAACGTTAAAATCCCGGAATTTCAGGATTAAGGTTAGGCCTACTTGGATTGAGACTCTCATCATTATTCATTGTAAATGCCGATTGGTGATCGTGCATTCTCAAGCAAAGGCGATGAGGATGATGTCACGGACAAAATGTTTAAAAATATTAATCCTCACTGAAAGATCCTCCCCATTTTTAAATACTTCTTGGTAATTCTTTTCCCTGGAAAAGGGATTAAATGTACGGCCTAATACAAAGTAGCTGAGCAGGTGAGCCGTACACAACATAGCCGTGGTCTTGTACAAAGAAAATGTTTTTGAAAAGGGATAATTTTAATCATTTCAATTCAGCCTTGATTTTTCCCTCGTTGCTCTTATGGCTAGTGTTCAACGTGCCTTTTTTTCCTACACGGCTATGATCAGCTTAATAAGATTCTGTCAAAAGTGATGAGAAAATAACTATAATGGTGGATGAAAACTCTAAAGGGAAGATTACGGACAGGGAAAAAAATTAGACTCCATCCGTCTTTCCGTGATGGGTTATTGTAAAGGAGATAAATCTGAAAATGCATCCTTATAGATGAGGAATGAAATATTGCATTGAAACAGGTCATTTTAGTGTAGAGTAGAATATCTGTAGTACTGGGCATAATAGCATATCAGAGTAATTAATATCTCATCATCATCCACAAAAACAATGTAGTACATGTGTTGGGAGGGATGTAAACCTGAAAACTAACTTTGGCTCTTTCTTCCCATGTACATATCAAAACGTTTCGGGTAAGTACGTACTTAGAAGGAATCCACAGGATGGCTCATTGTGACTAACGATGAGACCAAAATTTCTTACTGACTAAGATTGTTTTGTAACTTGATCAGCGATCGGATATATTTAATCAATACTTTAAAATTATCAACATAAAAATAATGATTTGCTCATATGCGACTAAAAATTATTCAAATCTCAAATCAAAGCCAATTGACTTCACTTTCCTGAAATCCTAATAACGTCCCAATCCCAAGTCAGTTGCCAGCACAATTGTCTGATCTACCCATTTATAGCCAGAGCAACATACTGCCCACCTTATTAAAAAGCAACTGACCAACTGAAGTCCGCGAACAAGAAACTGTTTCAAGGAACGCCAACTTGTGTTGATGAGTAGCTAACACCAGTTAGACAGTGTTCCACCAGACGTCAGTTTTCTGATGAAATGTATGAACGCTTGTATGACAGGCAGTAAAAAACGAACAAAGCAACTCATGATCCTCAACACATTGCCCAAAGCCAGCAGTACTAATAAACGAGCTAAAAAAGCATTGTTAAAATCTATGGATATTTTCATTTGCCAGGCTTCAGTTATAAAGTTGCCCATTTCATTCATATAAAAACGACCATGGCCATGTACAAGCTGATTTTCCCCGTGCGAGAAATCCAAGTTGTAAAGGGAATTGCTACATTCGTTCATAATCAAAAACACCGTTCATCAAGAATGGAGACTGAAGGCTCGCTCTTGCAGTTAAACGTGAAAATACAACCCAAGAGCCCCAACAAAACCCCGTCTTTAGATAAAAAAACAAATATCGTCATCCCAAAGAGAAGGACAAAAAAGTAGCATGAGCACATACACACATCTCCACATTGTTACAGCATAAATATATACCTTCCCAACAAACAGCAACAGAAAAGCATAACACAAATACAAGCACGCAACCATATCATATCCCCATCCCACAATTTTTTTAAAAAAGCGTTAGGGTCGCAGTGTATACTTCACGTCTACCTCCACCATTCCATTTTTCCTCGTGGAGCGAGGGAAAGAGTGAAAAAGGGTCGTTTGATTGACAGCTGGAAATGAGCTACGATTTATTCTCATTATCATATCATGAGTGTCGTGTCATGGATCTGCCAATGGGCCTCCGTCTTAGCCCAGCAGCCATACTTTTCTTCGTGCAACTCCACCCGAACCTTCCAAACTACGATTAATCAATGTCCAACAAACTCCGACTCCATAGATATTTCGCGTTAGTTGTAACAGCAGTTGAGGTTGAGGGAAGAGAAAGAGAGAGAGAAAAAAGAAAGAAAAGGAAGCACTGACTGAGAGAGACCGGGACTGAGTGTAGAAGAATCATGTTTAGTGCAGAGTGGATCGGATCCGTGGAAGCACGTACATAATATGAAATGATATAGTAAATATAACAACTTCAGAGTATATAATCATCATCGTCATCATGAGATGGCTTGTTGTATAAGTAATCTAGGGGAAAACCTCGGTTTTTTGGCTCTGGTTAGCTACATGTGCTAGCAGCTTAATACCAAAATGTTTACTATTTAATTTCCTGCTTTGCATCAGCTAATTCGTTTTTATTCAATGTGATATGGATTCCTATGAATGAGTACATGCAATTCTAATCATATGGTAGATATCTCTGAAAAGTGACCATTTTTAAAAATGCGATCGATCTAAATTGTTTAAACGTGACAAACACATAAAAATAATTGTTAGTGATGCCTAACGTATTCAAATATGGAATTAGAAACATTTAGGCCGTAACAACACCAAGAAAGGTTGTAACTTCTTTTCTTCTACATTAACTTTGTTTTCGCAATATTAACTGTTCTGATGCATTCCACTTTGTAGAATTGTGTATATGCGCTCTGTAGGTTTATCCTGGTCCGTATTTTCCCGAATCCGTGAGCTGAAGAGATCTGAAGAACAGTTCATAGTATCTTATACTCTTACGTAATGCTTTATGTGCTTGCTGATACCAAGGTGCTGGTTGAATTATGTTCCAAAGCCCAGCTGACTATTTCTACCCGGTTTCCTCCCGTTTCATATGCTTTCACTTAACTTATGGACCATGTGCGATGATAAACTCTTGTATTAAAAAATGCTACTTTCTTCGTTTGCTAAAGTAAGAATGAAATTTGCCAACAAAGTCAAGTGCTGTGAAATCCTCATTATGCAAATAAAAATGTCAAAACGCGCTTGTTAACACGATATATAGCATCGATTAATATAGAATATATTATCATAATAATAATTACGTATAATAGGTATATAGGTATGTATGTATATGCATATAATAATTAATAATGATAGTTGGTAATATATATTTTGTAAAGAGTATACTGTATCAACTAGCGTGTTTGTATGTTGTGTCTACAAGTTATATCCTTAGTCTAGGTCTGTATACGTTCTATAGCTATGTATTTCATACGTATTATGTAATAACATCATCGTTTTACAGAGTTACGTCACGCTTCATTATAATGCTGTACCACCTATGCTGAAAAATAATAGTTAACAAATCTTACAAGATGTAATATAATAATAGTAATTATACGAGCTAGTTATAATTAGACCTAAAGGTAAACTACCTAATTCTATTGTGAATCCAGTAATATTATATAATACAATTAGCTTTAGTATATGTATATTTTCACTAAAAAGTTTCACTTAAGTTTTTTTTTTTAGACAATCCTCATATGTATAAGGGTGGCGTGAACGGGTAGTTAATTATAGTTGATAATCCTAGCTAGTTACATGATCTCTATATATTTTCATAGCTTCATCATCCTCGGTTTTCTTGTTTTCGTATAACTGATAACTTCTTAAAAATGTAAAATGCTCATTTCATTTGTTAGTTGCAGTAATGTACAGAGTAAGAAAGTCAATGTAATCTTGTAACACACATGAATATATTCAATAGACAATTATGATCGCAGATTTTTTTTCTTTACAAATTATCCCTATTTAGTTTAATGGGTTTTTTAGGATCTGCCTACTGTAGATAAGCAGTGGTCATCATGAATGAATTTAGCTTGTAGTGATGGATCAATATGAATGGGGTCTAATGTGGGTTGCGGAGAGAAAATAAATCAGGTTTTAGCTAAGCTGAGAGAAGGTCATGTCAAGAGACATATTTGGGTATGATAGTTGCAAACTGTCAAAATGCTGGCGAAATTAAGTCTGTCTAAGATCAATACTTAATGAATGCGTATTACCAGTTCATAGTCCTTTTGTTGTTCGTTCTCCGTTTTTTAATGAATGCGATGAAGTTGCAAAAAAATCCGATATTTGATAAAATATTTTAAAACTTAAACGTCTAAATTATTTTTTAAACAATTTAGCAGACTACTAACAATCAACAGGTTCAACTAATCTAAGCAAGACTTAAATCATAATTAGCCCTTTTCTCTGGAAAATATTTAATACAAACTTCGTGATCAGCTTTGGCTCAGCCAAACATCCCATCATCATTTTCATCCCAACACAATCATTAACAAAAATACCTGTGTTTTCATACAAAATCTGAATATTACATTACAGCGTCAATGATTCTGATGTTTTTCCTTTACTATCGCTAGCACTTCAAGTGTCATGTAAACTAAAGTAACCATCTCTCTTTGAAAAAATCCTACTTCTTCTCCTTCATGATCTATTCGCACGGCTATGTTCTCTACAGACACGCATGTTTCGCTGACAAGTGATGAAGATGGATGATGTGATGCCTGTGTATTAAAACCTTAAATTAAAAGATGATTTATACGCTTATGCATTTTGATGATGATGATGAGACCTACATAAGCATCGTATATCGCAAAGTGTAATAATATCAACCTAGAAAAAGACTTACGAGAGAAAAAAATCCCTAATCATAATTGTATTATTTTTCTCCCTCTGTGTTCTAGTGCCGTAGGACAGGATAATGATAATAATACAAAAGTTGACGGGGAATACTGTTGCATGCAATAATGCAGTACAAGTGTACCGCCTTCATCATCATCCTCATCAGCATTTCAAACTTGATCGGCTTTTTTTCATTTTCTTCAGAAAAAAACGGTAGAAAACTTTTAGTACGGTCATGCCTGTCGAGCTCAGCTAAAATAAACTGCGTTTTTTCGCAACATAAGATACCTCCTGAAAAAATCTGTTTCTGACAGAACCTAACCCATAACTTAAATAATAATAGATTCATCATCATCTCATCGCAATTTTTTTATTACAAGTCTCGTATACCAGCATCACTAATTGTGAGTTTTATCCGTGGTGCGGCCTATTCCAGTTTTTATTTACATAGCGTAAATAAATAGAAATGTGATGGAATAAATTATATAACCTCACCACGGAGTAAAATGACTATAAATGATATTTTTTTTAATAAAAACTAATATAATATAACAAAATGAGCTATGAGGAAACTTGTATACTAAATTGTTATTGATTAGCCTATCCCTCAAATGAAGTGATCAAGAGAGGAGGCCAAACTTTAAAACATATTTAACTTAAAATATCTAGCTGTAAATAGTATCACCGGAGCATGTTTTAATCAACGAAATTGAACGTATAACTGCATGTAGTACTTATTTGGTTGGGGTATTTTTATAGTATACTTCTTGTTTTCTCTCTCCTTCTGTCGCAATTTTTTTCAAACAAATGCAGTTGTCCCTGTTAAAAATAGGCTCCCGCTTTTGAGTTTTGGTTTAAAAAATGTCTTCTGTCTGAAGCTATGATAAAATGTTGCTAGTATACGTGCTGTATTTTTTATAAACTACATAAATAATTTACTACGTTGCGAATCCTTCCCTAAAACAAATAACAAAAAAATGAGCAAAATATGTTCTCAATCACCATCTTTCGATCCAGTGGTGAAATGTGTGTCAGTAGTCATGTGTCATCCCCTTAAACTCAAATTAAAAATTAATTTCGAAAATTAAGATCTTTTGCGATTAGTCGAACTCGAGCTGCAATACTCTTTTTTCAAACCGGTCATTCTGTCTTCTTATGTCAATAGTATACGCAATGAGTATAGATCATGTTATGAAATCGGTTTTAACTACTCAGCATCCTAAATGTTACTACCTACTAAATGGGGATAGCGAGAATATAATTCTACGTTTTTTTAACGTTTACATTTCATAATTGTTTTTAGCCTTAACGAATGCCACCCTATTTTTATGGAGAGAGTATACTTGTGTTTTTTATACAGATAGGTGAGAACCCTACATATAAAGTCTAGATATTACCGGTACACATTTTCGAATCTTTCACTTAAAGCTATAATAATTTTACCTAATTACTCTAATATTTATGTTATTTCTAGTATACGTGTATAATACTGAGAGAAATCTGTGTTATCTCTTATCCAAATGCCCTTCATCAAAAAATCCATGTTTTTTTCGCAACTTTTCCCTAATATACTGACATGTCACACCGGGGATCTAGGTGGGATCCCATTGGTTCACAATAATCCTGAGTTGGGGTTGGCCCAATCATAAAAAAATGGATTATGATTAAGTCAATTCATTATTCAGCTAATTATTGTGAAGCAAAATGGATTATCCACCTATCCAATCTGTCTCTGCGATCCATTTCCATATTCCCTAAATGTTATAAACCTTGCTCGATGAGATTCTGAGAAATAATTAATTCAACCTTTGCAAAAACAGCCTGCCTGCCATATGCAGCTATGAACAATTAGTAATTATATTCAGCTGACTGTGTGCGGTTTTCTTAATCCTGCTTGATACATAATGTATGTTGAGACGCCACCCTTAAATGTTCCTGTTTCGACGAAGGGGATTGAGGTGATCGCAACACCTTGAAAAAAAAAATGAGTTTGTGGCTGCGATCTTATTTTGGATTCACATTGAGTAAGGTGGCTAATTGAAGAATTATGCAATAATAGAATACCTCTGGCTGTGCCATATGATATGGTGAAAGTTTGAAGCTAAACTTAACTATCTTTTTTATGTAATAATACGTATGTGTTGCATCGTATACATCGTATTGCGTATATTGTAGGTATGATCGGAGAGAAGAACTGTTGCAAAAATGTAATTATAATAGAAGCATTTCTCTAATTAATGTAGTAAGTATTTAGCAAAAAAAATCTCTAAATTAACTATAAGGTACAGGTGTTTTTTTTAGTAATATTAAAAAAAAGAATTGTTTTAGCTTAAAAAATATGACATTTTAAAACAAATCGTATACTCATCCATGTGAAAGCCGTGGGGTTAGGTTGATGATCCAAAAAGGTATAAAGTTGATGATGAGGTTTCCTTTTTGTTTGAATTGTTTGCAAAACAAGACGGGCTCTGTAGAACACAATCACAGTTCAAACTGAATCACTTTTAATGTCACCTTCGTTTTTTTTTGGAGAAATACAAGTCCGTAAAGGTGGGGGTGTTTTGGTCTCAGGTTGAAATGATGTTTTTCCAACGGTGTAAGATGACTTGAGACGATTAAGCTGAAGTGTTCATAGTTTTTTGCAAATGGCAAGGCTTGCCGCTCCGATAGATTGAAGAAAGAGATGAACAGATGATGTTTATGAATCTGCAATTTACAAAAATGGTTATTTTTATGCAATCTTTTTCGTCCAGATTCATCAGTCATCAGTCACCATCATCATCATCATCATCAATGCGATCTGCATTAGTGGACGTACCATTTTCACTTCCAGATGAGTTTCCAGATTCCACCTTCGCCTTGTTCTCTTTCTTCCATTTCATTCTTCTGTTCTGGAACCAGATCTTGATTTGACGTTCCGTCAGACAAAGGGCGTGGGCGATCTCGATTCGTCTTCTTCTGGTGAGGTAACGGTTAAAATGGAACTCCTTTTCCAGTTCAAGCGTTTGGTAGCGGGTATACGTTTGTCGCCCTCTTTTCCTCTCTTTACGAAAAATAATCAGAACAAAAATATCCATATCGATTAATATCGTTGGAAATAGCTTTCCATAAATTCATCAACAATTTTTATTCCATTATGAAAAAAGCAAGCAAGTCTGGCATAAGCACATCAACAAATTTATACTAGTCATTGGGTGCAGCTTATATCCAATGGGGTAGCCCTTTTCCCTCCATAACACTGCCAGCATCCCACATCATTTCCCTTTTTTTCTATTCATCCTCCAAATTCCTCTCTGACGTCCCTTCAACCTTCCATTCCCTCTTGAAGAGCATGACTCTCGCTTCTCCATCAGATTAAAACTGAATCTCTCAAGCTAAACCCAATTCCATTCTGTTTTCTTCAAGACTCTCGACTCTATCTGAGCCATTTAAAAAAAATCCTATCCCACTTCTCTCTTTTTTTTCGCCTGATGCCTGTCACTCATTCCCCTCAGACAAAAAGGACCTCATTTTCTTTCTTGTTCAAAAAATCAAAAGGAATCAAAGCCAAAGTCATATAGAAATGCTAATATCTTTCTTGGAGGAAGACGAAGCCAAGCCTGCCTGTCACTCAAAAACGAACTCTAGCATCCATATCCATCGACGTTGATGTAGAATAAACAAGACAGCTGTACTCCCGAGTACCAATGGGCTTTTGTTATATTTGTGTCTTCTCTTTGTCGGGAATTGTGATCATCATCGAGGCTGAGGCTGGTGATCACATCCTACATGAAAAGGAAGGAAGGAACCCCCTGAAGCCAACTAGGAATTTCTTGAACGCATGCAGACATGCTTGCAACCCATCCTCCTTGTTGCACTTCATTTTTTCCAAGTATTTCACATGCGGAGGTAGAACATTCGAAAAGGCATGACATGAGGATGATGATAAAAAATAGTCTGTATTGTTGTGTTATAAGTGTACGGATATGAGACAAGCAGCACATTTATAACACGAAGAAAAATGTGTGGCAAGCCATAAGAAAAAAAATATTGAATGCTAGCCAGATGGGTGAATGATAGGCAGGTGGTGCCTGCATATTGGATGCTCAGCGTTAATAAAAAATTACAATATCAACGCATGGTGCTTCTCATCAAATTAGATGAGATTATCTAATTGACTTTTATTTTTTATCCTGAGGATATGGATAAGATGACTGAGAGAGACGTGGCATTTTTTCCCCACAGCTCATATGGCTCATCCTCATTTCTGGGCTATTATCAATTATATAGGACTAGAACATGGTAGACGTTTCCCTTTCATGATTCGATACATCATTTCCTTCCACTGACAAATGTTATTTACAATTTGTCTTGGATGAAGATTGAAAACTGTTCTGTGCAACTTGATCACTGTCTTATTTCAGGACGGAGGTTTCCCTACCAAGCTGAAAGATACTTCTAAAGCTGAGCAATTTTTTTTACATTCATCATAGGCTGGGATGATCTGCGAGACTTTTAGCATTGCAAACTGCAATATCAATATTTTGTCTTTTTTCCTTTCGTTTTGCTTGTGTAATGCGTACAGCCAATCCCATAAAGGTTAGCCATAGCAAATTGTAGCTAAATCCTCTCCCAGATTTTTCCCTGTGGTTTTCACAAAAATTTCCCGAGACTAATTAAAAAAGAAAGTGGTCATGGTACAGTTGTGGGAGCCTCAGTGGATGAGGAGGATTATAATTGAAAAGATCTATAAGGTACATCCCATCCCATATCGCATCTGCCATTATCCTTTTCCGAATATTCAATTGCTTCTAATTAGAATTGTACTATATTTTCACATTCACGCCATGCTGGTTGACTGACTACACAAATTGGTGTAAAGGATCATAATGTCTAGGTCTATAGTTGACGAAATAAGTGTGGTTATGAATAGGATTCATTAGCAATTCAAGTGGGAAGATGAATTTTCGCAGTAAAATATATAGCGAAAAATTTATTCAGCGTTTACACCAGACCAGACCCAAATTACATCAGCGAAACCTCCCAATTACAACAAGGTTTGCATACAATACGAATTATATTAATAGTAATTCTTGCATAAATGAATCTACCATTTTCATTTCTCTTTCAATGGAGATTTCAGGAGAGAAAACCAGCTACTGATTAAGTCTACATGGATAATTACGAAAAAATATTTTGTATTACATATTCATTTTCTCGTTGATTCAATTTGTTAATAATAATAATTAGCACCCACACCAGAATCAATAATTGAGTAGCTGCTGTATCACAACGAATGTGCTGACTAATTATATTTTCCTGTCCTTCACTAAAAAGCATCGATGAATGTATTTGTTGAAAATAATCGTCATTGAAACTAGGTAGTTAGGTAAATGTTATATGAACGGATTTTTTAAGTAAAATTAAGACTTAAATATGTTTTGTAAATGCCAAATTGAATTTTCCCTTCTGTTCTCCAAATACATGATCTTACTGTTACAAGAACCTATATGATATGCTGGTATTTTCGATTAATGAAAGGGAAATGACAAATTGACGCAAACACCGATTTCTCCTCCCTATTGCATTCACATTACAGCCTTTTCAAGCAGATCTGCATCTGGAAGGAGTTTGTTTCTCCTCGCCATTTTCAATGCCAGAATAAACATGAAATCCGATGAAATTGATGTAGTTCCTCCCACTCCGTACATATATGCAATTTACGTATTTGGTCTGTTTGGATCTTTTTCATCGTATGTAGTTTGACTATGTGTAAATATTTTCCCACATGTCCTAAATAAAGCAATAGTGCATTATCCTTACCAGCATTAGATATTTTAAATCAATCCCTAATTAACTCCCTAAATATAATGTATTATCTCGCTCACATTTTGAAAAATGGGTTGGTGAGCCAGTTGAAAACATACGTAGATCAGATTGTCTCTGAAAGGCTGACTGATGTTTGCTGTAATTAGTTAGACAATGAGTCGTGAAGAATGATGTATAGAGCCCGATGTATTATTCTCATTCAGTCCTAGTGTCACAAGTAGTTTGTCAATGTCCCCATTTAATAAGTTGGATAGTGTTTGAGCTTACGGTATTTTTACACTCTGACAATGAGCGGTGCGGCATACAGTTTTGGATGAAAACCATCAAGTTATTTTTCCCCTGATTTAGCAAGTGAGAAAAGTTTTGTGGGGCTGACAGCAAAACAAATCAT
Organism: Lepidocyrtus paradoxus; assembly: GCA_034696885.1. Classification (NCBI taxonomy): domain Eukaryota; kingdom Metazoa; phylum Arthropoda; class Collembola; order Entomobryomorpha; family Entomobryidae; genus Lepidocyrtus; species Lepidocyrtus paradoxus. Next base: position 4,730 of record JAQGAH010000808.1, on the reverse strand, counting down.
TGCATAACACTGCCACTTCTCTGCGCAATATTAACAGTCTCATGAAGGGATATGAACTTTTTCGAGTTTTTACGTCCAGCCCCATTATAATACTTTTGATACGATGTAGTTCCATATAATTTCTCAAAAGATGGATGCGTTGAGATGTTTTTTCGCTAAGTAATTTGATGCAAATACGGAGTATCTGCATAACATAAAACACTCAAAACTCGGATGCGGATGACACTTGAGTTGACACATGTTTGTTTAATTTACAGTCAGAGTGAACATATTTCCTAACACAATTCAATATGTCTTGCGTGATTTTTTTTTTCATTTTTTAAAAACAGATTCCGTTCCAGTTCTAAAAACCGATCCTATGTTTATTCACTATTATGAAAAGTAACATTTGCCAGAGCCAGTGAGTTGCTCAGCATAACACTGACTGTTTATATGAACACGTCATAGTCAAGTCCAAAGGAAATCGAAACTGATTGACTTGCCAGGAATAAAAACTGACGTGACTGGATGTCTTGATTATGTCTGAAAAGGGGGGATGAGATAATACAAGTCACTTGTGTGAAAAGATGCTGGACGTTTTCAACCCTTTTTTCAATAAATCCACAAGGTCGACTCAAAACCATCGGCCATTCACTTGTAGATTTTTATGATACGTCAATTTCTCCACTGAAAACTCATTCAATCTTTAAGAGTTGTCAATTTTGCTTGTAAAATATAATAAAAGGATTGGACGGGGGTGGTAGTAAAAGACAAAAATCAGTTTTACAACACCTTTACAATAAGGTAAGAAGCTTTGAACCCTTTGCCCCATATTAACCTTGACTCATGTCATGAAGACTGCATTACGTATTATCTAAAACATTGTAAGTTTTTTTTCGAAGGATGGATAATAAAAATAAAAACAACTTTAGTTTTATTGCTTGTATATCTCTATCCTTGTATTACGTATGTATTTTACAATGTGCTTACAGGATGTCTTTTTAAAGAAGAAACAAGCTGGTGACACTATGGACTACGCCCTGTGGTCTAAATTACGAAAATACCTTTACCTTTTCAAAATAGCTCATTTCATAAAGGTAAAGCTCAAATTTTCACTTACATCTGCAATTACTCCGACAGTCAGGTAAAAATACTTATTTTCAAGTTAGTTTTAGGTTTTGACGTCGTTCAAAGATTTGTTTTAATTTTCGCAGTCTACATATTTAAAAGATAATCCTGCTCCAATATATACGGTTAAATGTATGTTGTATATTGGTCCACCGTTGAAGCATAATATAAATATTCTTGGATTGGTAAAATCACATCAACAAAACCAACACAATCCTTAGGAAAGCAGAGTTGCTTGGTAGTAAAGCTATAGGTATGTTTTCCCTTCCCCAAAAAAACAACCCCATGAATGTCGAATCTAGTAACTTATGGGCTCATAAAATATTCCTTAATATCCCACTTACCGACCCTCTCTACCTCTCCTCTCCACTTCATACTTGAGTATAAGCCAAAGTTATGCTTAGCTAGAAGTTGTAGAGTGGATTTCATCCACATATAAAACCCATTCAAGAGCAATAATACTGCCAGTTTTACATCTTTACGAGCCCATTAATGGTATCATGTGTTGTATCTTTAATCTCTTGCCATAACATGCGTTCAAAGCCACTAAAACAGCAATAAAAATTGTGATTCAACAAGTTAGCTAAACATATGTAAATGTTAATACGCGTTCATGGGAAGCCTATATTGTGGCCTGCCTTATCTCGACAAGAGTTGAGATAGGTCAGTTCGGCGAGAGGCTGCTAAAAAATTATTATCATTTTACTTGGCGATTAGGACGTATGTCTTTGATTTTTTCCTGTAACACATAAGTATTTACATGGAAGGGATGATAACTGGTTTGTTGATGTTGATGGATAATTAAAAGCAGTAAAAAGCTTATTTTGCGTAATTTTTAATGATGAAGAAATGTTTTTATTTCACTTACCGAACTGACTTCTCATCCAGGGATATAGCGGACTAGGAAGCACAGAAGCAGGACTATTCTGCTGCTGCGGACTTTGGTGTGGATTTTGATGAGTTTGATTGGGATGATGTTGCATCTGCTGTTGGGGATGTTGTGGGGGTGGCTGCTGCTGGGGAGGCTGTCCAGGATGCATTTGATTCATAGGAAGCTGGGGCTGTTGAGGGGGTCCCCCTCCCATGTTATTATACATTCCCATGTGATTATGACTACCATGGTGGTTCCCATTCTGAGGATTGTTCATATGATTGACATTGACAACATTCACATGGTTTGACTGTCCTGTTGGATCTGGACTTAGTGGGGGCCCACCTACAACACCCGGATGTTGGCTGTGGTTATGATTCACTACGGGAGGAACACCCATCGGTGGCCCATTTGCTCCGGGACTCTGGTGCTGTGGAACTTGCTGTTGCTGCGGGGGTGGTGGTGGTTGCTGCTGCTGTTGCTGCATCTTGCAGGAGGAGTAGCCTCCCGGACTTTGACCCATGTTGACCACATGGCCGCCCAAAGGAATCCCGGGATTGACTGATGGTGGAGGTGACGGCGGTCTATACTGATTTTCCATGAGTTGACCTTGACCGCCTTGCTGTTGGTAGTACTGCACAGGAGTCCCAGGGCCACCTCCCGGTCCCACTGCCCGCATATCCAGACGGTCATACGGGGGGAATCTGGGATAAAGCGGTTGTCCACCTTGACCATTGTGATGGTTCCCATAGTGGTGGATTGAGTTCCTCGGGTCACAGCTCGGATCTGGTGTTGTCCCATTCACTGGTGTTGTACATGTTTGATAATGATCCGGCGTCCCGTTTCGCAAATCCGGAATGTATGAGTTGGAGAAGTAGGAAGTCATCCCGTGATGATGAGGAGGGGCAGGGGGGAGAGATGTAAATGTTGTTGGATCCAGCTTCGCTAGCTTTTCTCGTATACCGTGTTCTCCAGAAATATATGAATTTTATTAACTTAGATTTTTATATAAAACTAGATTCTCTTCGTAATCTAAATTGCTCCGAGTAGTTTTCTCTTCTCTTCCGTATCAGCGGTAATAGTATCAGTAATCACTAGATGAAGTATCTTCCAGTCGTGTCGTATACGTTGCTGCAGTTTCATATGCAAATATTTAAATAGTGACAATCATATCACCGACAAATTAGTATTTATATCCTCTTGATGGGCTTCTTTTTTTGGTATCTTCGTATACTTGTTTCTTCCTTATATAAAGTAGTCAAACTAGAGAAATCGTATAACAAGTGTGTAGAATGCGTTGAAGAAAAAAAATTCACATCTGTGGTAGTTTTCTTAATATCTCTGTCTTGTAGTATTTGTAGCGCGTTCTTGTCAATATAGTTGTAATTTTTCTGTCAGTTCCATGAAGGTGGTGTAGCGGTAGTTTATATAATTACGATAGGAATTCCCGTCTGTGAAATCAAAACAAAAAGTTAAATGTTAACAATGCAATCAAAAACTCAGTCAATATTCATATTGGCATGATTCAACCAATGAGGTGTTTAAATGCAGTTCATTCATAAAAGATGGAATCGTGACTCATTTTCTGATGCATCTGTTGATCATATGCAAAAGCATAAAAATTGCATTTTTCATAGCCCAAATCATCATATTGCAAAACATCCTTTTTTATCAAGTTCAGCTTTAAAGAAATCATGGAAAAATAGCAACAAGTATTTTCTTCATGTTAGGCCCTCTACTCAGTAAACATTGGTCTCCTGACGCTTTTTATGTTCATGAATGAAAGTGCAATCCTACAAGTTCAAGCTTTGATCAGGGAACACTTCCCCAGTCTAACTCTAAAATTTATTGCATCTTTAGAGAATTTTATGGCGATTCTTGAGCCAGATAGGGAAGCTCGTACGAAAAACGTTGCCCTGTGACTATACCATACAGAGAAGAAGAGAGAGGAAGCATCGAGCAGCATAGCATGGAATGAATCTAGAATGTTAGGGGAAGGATAGACGACTAGCTCTGCTCATCATTTTCGATTCAACTATACCGCTAACGCACATATCCTTTGGCTGAGCTTACTTAAGTAATAATACAAAGTTGTCCAAAAAACACACACACCGTGAGCGAGTCAGCGCAGAATTGTGTGTGGTAAAAGCAGAAGCTGAAAGTAAAACGATCGTGTTGATAGTCGGCATGAGAGAATCCGGACAAATGTTCTTTAGCAGCCGTTTTTCGTAGAAGAGCGGAAACCACCACAGGCCTGTTCATTCTCCCCATATATATCGCTTTACTATAAAAAAAAAAGTTATAAAGGAGCCATAAACATATTGAAAGTTTATTTTCTTCCTTATTCTCCACTAGTCGGTAGTAAATTCGGGAGGAGAAGAGGAAAATTCCGTACTGGTGAAACCCTCTCTTTCCTCCTTTCTCCAAAAAGCAGTGAGTCCTCCACTGGCAACTGCTTTTCTACGAAGCTAGCCATTCTCATATGGTTTATCTGACTTGTGGAAAATTTATTTCGTTTTTTATACTTTTTCCTCCTCGTGGTGGTGACTCAATGCGGCCTGTTATCAAATAATTAAGAGACACTTGAATCCACCACCATCACTGCACACCCATGTATCATTCTGCTACAATTTTATAGGGATATATATGGCAGGGCACATTTCACCACTTTAATTTACACACATTCCACGTTCACAACGAAAACAACATAATAAAAATGTGAACTTGACCTAGGCCAACAGAGAACATATTT
>JAQGAH010000807.1:0-25005 GCA_034696885.1 Lepidocyrtus paradoxus | reverse complement strand
GAAGCCAAGACATACAAATAAAATGGCCAATCGAGTGAATACTCCAGTTTATATCATCAATAGTGAAAGCCTTCTTAAGTACAAATAGACAACCTTCTGTCATCATCAGGCAGAGCAGTGGAATGAAAATACGAGATCAGAATCAGACCAACATTGTCTTCCTCCAGTGCTACCGGCGTTGCGGTTAGAAGACAAGACAGCTTCATCTTGAATTTTTAACGCTCTACTTACTGGTATCACGCTGGGAGAGAGACACAAGTCCCCAATAAAACTAAAGCAATGAAATGACATTTACAATTGAGACCCTTCTTATACTCTACATGTTCCACAACGATATACGATTACGATATATCCACAGCTAACAAATGGGGTATGCCTTTGTGCGAGGAAAGACAATAGGAAATGAAAGTTCTAACTAATCTGCATACACATGAAATGGAACATTCAATGACAATGAGGAAATCACAAGAGGAATAATACCCCAATTCTCGGATCCCGGGACAGTGGAGAAAGCAAGAGAAAGTGGAAACAGGAAGATTGAATAGACGGGGAAAGAGGCATACACACCTTCTCCAAAACTTGTAATACACGTTGTTGAGGTCGAAGCTATAGAAAACGCAAAAAGTTCGTTAACGGCAGTGCAGTGAGCGGAATATAGCTCGAGAAACCTCAAACGTTGATAATTTTGTAATATCTTCGGCACATACATAGGTTCACAGCTCAAAATCGGCATTCATATTTCCGCCTATGACACAGTTCACCAATAAAAGAGCCTAGCACTTGTAATCTACATCGACTATGCACACATACCACTTATTTTAGCTTCAGTAGCCTCAAGGGTAGTCGTAAATATCAATGTGAAATGATAGAGGAGGAACCTTGTCGTGGTCGTGCTCAGAACTTGCCATGTTACCTACTCTGATGTTTGGATAACAATAACTGGACTACATGTCTACATAAATATACGCATAATGTACTTATATGGAACAAGCAACTTGGCATTTTATTAGATCAATCGGAAGGTTTTCCCCCTCTCTCACATTTTCTCTCCCCACTCCCCTCCTCCCCCAACGAAAAAAAAGTTAAAAAGTAAAGTTAAAGAGGAAACCGCTTTAGAAAATTTTCTACAATGTGGCTCCAAGAAAACCACAGTTTATACCGCTTTACCTTTACCCATTATAATGGGTTCTTTGGTCGTGCGCCAACACTCATTATGCACGCCAAGTGCTAACTACACATCTCTACATGGGGAGGTCCTTAAAATGGGTATGGTATTTTGAGCCACTTTGAAACAAAAAGCTTCCTTTCAGTTCCCCTATAAATCTTTTCCACTTTCTCCAGCATCAGCTCAGCCATATTAGTATACATTCATTTACATAGTTGGAGTTGAAAGAAGGGAAAGCGAAGAAAGCGTACGTGGGCCTTCTGTGAGGGTCTCTGTTCTATAGCCAGGCACATGTGAATACCCAAAGTATTAAAGATTCATAAAAACGTGGCTTCCAAATACCTTTTTGAATGGGCGCACGTCCTTCCCCACTTGCTTCCAGCTAAAAACCATGAAAGCACCTACTAATCTACATTCGTTAGGTACTTACGCTGAAGTAAAGCTCATTAAACTAATTATCTAGCCAGCCAATTTCCACTCTTCCGAAACACAAAAGCGGAAGGGTGCGAGAGAAAATTCTTTTTAATGCTTTGACTAGCTCATAGTAGTAGTAAGTTCATTTATTATCTCGCCAACACAATAAGTTCACTCGAGTTTGGGAAAGGCCTATCAAACAACTCATTCAACATTTCTCTTCATTCCTTGTGACTTGTGCTGTGGTTTCGCTTGTGCTCAAGCATTCCCCCCGGTTCATATAGGAGAGGGATCCTTATCCTCTCATGATTTATCTCATTCACTGTGCAAACTCTGGGAGGGGTGGGATTGGTGAGGTGATTGAGTGGAGTTGGGAGTTGATGACCCATCGACAATAACTCCCTGTCAAGTAGTCTTCCCAATAAATAAAAAAGTTTCCCGATCCACTTCCCCTGCCCATTTAACTTCCACAATTACAATCAAACTGCCACATATATTATGAGGATTTTTCATTCCAGGATTGGGCCGCAGAGGAGGAAACGTCCGTTTGTTCAATTAAATCTTCCGATGAGCATTGTATAATTAAGTGCACTCCATTTGTTAGGCAAATTCAACCGGTTCATGATCATGGTCCCTCAGTATTTTCTCTAGATTCGGGAGACTCCCCTAATTAATACATCTTTATTCGGCACACGCACACAAAACGACAAATTAAATATGGTCGCACTCTCACAAGCCAGAGTTAGAATAGAATGAAGGTGGCTTCACTACAAAATCTGTGGTAAAATCCCCTCCAACACGTATACTTCCGTTTATTCAACTTCCTCTCCGGATTATTAAAGGAGATGTAAAACTTTTTAATAGGATTTAAAAATTATGCTGAAAGCCATCCTAAAACATTCCTCTGGGTACACGCCAAAACAATAAAAGGGAGTAGACTTCCTAATTGTTGGTTGAATTTTTTTCAATTATCTGACAGGATGCACATTCTAGTACATGCTCCATTCGCCCACGCCGATGGCCAAAGTGGAGACCGACGAGCACAACAACCATAAAACATTATTACACCCATTTAAATGAAACTGCGCATCGCATGGTTTGAATACTCAGAGATTTAAGTAGTTAACTTCACTATGAAAATGACTAATGATGAAAGAGGGAGATATGGTCGATGAGATTTACTTAAAAAGTCAAAACAGAGTTGTTCTCTTATACCTACATCGGAATAGTCTCTCAAAGCGGAACTTAATTCGCAAAAACAATTGTGCACCCGATAACTGCAAAATAAACATACCTAATTAGATTATGCAACATTCCGATAATCAGCTTCATGCAAAAATGATTTAGGATTCTATCAATTGTTTTGGATGACCAAAACCAGAAAAAACTTCAAATTTTTCTTTCATCAGGATACAATTGATTAGCTCATTTCTCACGTAAATGCTTGACATTCTCTCTTAATATGGTCAAGCTGTACTGGACTAGATTTGCATTTTGTACCATTTGCGTTCTAAAAATACAAAATGAACAAAAAATGATCTGCACATATATACTCAGTTGGAAAACAAAAGCAAACTCAAACTTTATAACACACATTTAATAGCCAGAGAGGCAAAAGTAGACTTGAGATAGCGGAAATGTTCATCTAGTTTAATGGAGGACTCACTCCATCCCCCATTCTCTTAACAGTTTTTTAACAGCCCAACTGCACAGCACGAATATAGCGATATTTTTAGTCCACTTTCAACTTCACGTCATCCAGTTCCAGACTAGACCACACAATACGCATACATGACAATAGGGTAAAGACGTAGAAGGAAGCACATAATCCCCATAAAGTTTTCACTCTTAATGACTCCAGCTTCATATACGATATAGCCAAGATGAGCCCATGTGTAGCTAGCGATGTGATTGTCTGGCTTGAGTGCTTCAGCTGTAGAATATCCACAAAAGCAACAATATCCATGCTAGGTACTCCGCACATGCCGACACGGAGAGAGCCCATTTGGAAGTTTGGGAATGTAGCATTTATAGAAGCTAATTACAGGTTTTCCTTTGTAGGCTCATCCCATATCTACGTCTACCCCAGCTCATAACGAGAGTTTATTATACACACAAAATGTATATAAAATGGGCTGATTTCGTTATCTAATATTTATAATTTATAACAATTCTCAAAAACTTTATGCTCTGCTTGGACGAGCAAAGTGAAAATTAGGAGAAGGGAAACCTACCAACTTATACTCGTACTTTCACGGACCAGCTATAACTTCCATATTATTACAGCATTTCTTATGGCAGCCAATGACACCGTATCATTATTATCCTATCAACAAAACAACAATGAAGTGATGAACGAGGACTAGCTGTGCATTGTGTATTGTATCTACTTTCTCCACTTCACTCCTGACATGGCATACTTCTGTCTGTCTGCATTGACATAATTCCTTAATGGCAATGGGGAAAAAGGCCAAAACGACAAGCGTCACTAGTCAGGCAGGAGAAAGCTTGCTAAATATCAGGAGGAAAGAAAGCGACATGCTTACCTACACATGCTCTCAACCTACGCCAGCTTTCAGCATTCCTCCCTTTTCCCACGTAATTTAATATAGTTAATGCGATATCTTTTCTCCGTCTCAAACTCCAACTATTTTCAACCTTGTTTATTCAATTCATAGTCTCCCAATACATACTATATGTAGAGCCTTTAGAGCCCTTTCCCTTTTGTTCATATCAATAACTTCTAGGACTTCTTTCATTAAAGAATTTGATTCATTCCCTTACAACATTTTCCGTATGCTGAATACGAACTTTCTCCAGCTCCATAATAAATTCCGGCTTTAACGACGAACCAAATTGGATTAGTCTTTTGGAGAGTGAATGGAGAAAGCTGAAAGAGAGTGATTCCATTTTAAGCCGAATTAAAAAAAATGAGAGTAGTCATGTATTTCGCAGAAATAACGGAAATTACACAAAACTCTCCCATCCCAGAAAAGAACTGTAAAAGGGGATCGTGTTGTAATTGATATGTTTCCTGTATTCAATGTGCTTTTGTCAAATCCAATGTAAAGCGCATAGATTTCATTTATAGTCGAACATGGGCGGAATTGCAGAGAACACAAGTGTAGAATGCAAAAAAAGCTCTAACAAGTATGAAAAGATTGAAAGAAATACACATTTTTTTACATCCGATATCTGTATTAGGGAGAAACGTACAACCATAATTCTCATTATAACCAACAACAATATTATTACACTTTGAGATTTAAAACCTAAATGGGAATATAAAGCGTTCAGCAACTCGTGGCAGTTTCCTTCAGCCCCTTTTAGGGCCCCATATGGAGCCAACTGAATGAGTAAGAGCGAGGGAGCGACACGCTCCCATAAATTGCGAATAAATGCCAATAAAAGTCCAATATCCCTTCCTACAATTCTATTCCCTACACATTATATAATCACAAATTTTCAGACAGCTGAGGCTGGGAACTATGAAGGGCGGCAGTAACTAGTCTAGGGCCGACAACTACAACTACATGTTTCACTGGGGAATATGTCTTCAGTCTTCCCTTCATTGTTACCCCTTTTTCCGGTGCTAAGACAGGATTACAGTTACAACTTTCTCCTGGCCCAATCTCTCCATAACCAGCACGAGGGAAAGATCTCTTTTAATTTTAATTTATTTTCGAATTAGCTCCATGACTGGACTACCAAAGTTGATTATATCCGTACACTGCTAACAGCAAAAGTCAACATGAATAGGTTGATTGTAATAGAGAATGAGCAATTGTCAAAAGGGAGGAATCTCAATCCCCGAATGTTCGATACAGATAGCATTTTTTTATCAAGAGCCTCAGCATTTCAACATGAGTTATCACTAACCAACGCTTCCTAACAAGTTTCTCAGCGCGTTGTCTCCTTCTCCTCCATTCCATGTCTAATCCGTGCAGATTTCAACCATTCAAAACACATTAAGCTTCCATGCTAAAGAAGGAGGATGATTAGTTGGAAATTCCTATACTTAAATGACAAATACTCCGTTACGCATTCGTATACCCCCTTTTAGGTATATTTCTAACGACAATTTCTCTCCTTGCCAAGAAAAAAAATGAATAACAAAGACAAATGCTCTCTCCTCACTCCACTCCTTTCCGTGCGCACATATCTTATAAAGTCGGGAAGGAATGTGAGGGAGAAAAAGATCAACATCAACAGCAATAAATATTACTGTGAGAAAAAGCAATGCACTGAAAAAGGAAGTAAAAAAGGATTGGTGTGCATTGCATTGCACTGCATGTGCTCCGTACTAATTTTAGCAGAAGTGCTGGTACAAGTGTGAAACAAGGATAAATGACAATATCATTTTGAGCTTGATATGACAGCGCTAGCGCCACCAGCGCCATATATTACATAATATACGTATATGGGAGCTACGTGAACATCAATATAAACATGGGAATAAGTGTTCTGCTCTCGTCCAAATAATAACACGGGACACGGATATTGAGTCTTCTTATATCATCATCTAAAGATAACATGACTGATACGATATGGCGATGGTGATGGGATACGATACGATACGATACATACTTCAATTGTCCCATGGAATAAGTTCTGGGAAGAAAAAACAAGCTCTCTAGCCTGACAGCCCACGGAACAAATTACATTTTTTTTTCTCCTTTTTAAAATGAAAGCGATGAAGGAAGAAAAAAAACATTCCAGAGCATCACACCCCATTCCATTATTAGTAACACACAATGCAACACAAGACGAGAGGCGCACACCAGCCAAAAATATAAATTTCAGTTGACTCGAGTGAAACTAGACTGGCGAGAGAGGAAGGAGAGAGAAATGGAAAAGGTTAGAAGAAGGGTAAAGGAACTCGTGTGGCATACCTAGCAATAAATATGGTTGCAAAAATATTCCAAAAAGAGATACTCGCGTTTAAAGATCCGCTTAGTTCTTTCCTAACGAATTGGATAATTCTATGTTGCGAGGAGAGTGCAGTCAGCGAGCTTGGATTTTCAGATGGTTTCATGGCTGGATCATTAGTGGTTCGAGATTTTTATGGGAAACAGAAAGGCTCAATGTCATAAAAAGATTTTTGTGGATCATTAAATAAACCCTAACAGTTATTTATCTTTAGCTCCAAATGTTTTTTTTCCTGAGGTTTTAAACAAATAACAAATTGAAGACTAATAAAATTAACCTTAGGTCAGCTCTTCATGGTGGATTGGGGGTATGTGAGTATGAATGAGATTTTGCAACATGTGCAGTTTGGCTTACTTTTTTTCTGGGAAATTAAATGAATTGCAATTTGCAATATTGCCAAGTCAGCTTGATATCCTTAAATAGAGGTATGAAAGGGATTAGGTAAAATAAGGTTTATATATCTCATCTCTATTTAGATTTAGGCATTTGTTAATTTGATGATTATACTGAAAATGTTTATCGTTTTTTTATGGAACCAAGAATACGTATGGGCATGCTCTCGGCTATTGAAAAAGTTTGTATTTTGCTCCTTCTCTCCATTGATAAGCAATAACAAGATTAAATTGAAGATGGATTGGCGTACCCCAATCCCATTTTCTCTATCGTATGTATACATACATTTCAATAAATGCCAATTATCGATGTTTTCTCCTGTCATTCAGCTTGATTTACGCTTTCCCAAAGTAGTTCATCAAATTTTCAAGTTAAAATTTCCTCACAGTTCAGACTTGTCTACACAAATTGGATCACGCAAAATACCCCTGATCTTTGCCACTCTATTCCTTCCAAAACTCCAATTCGCAACATTTTACATTTTATCCAAAAATTGTTGTTGAACTCCCCACCAGCTTATATTTTTCACATCTCACTTGGTTCCAGGCGTTAAATAATGATTTCTCACACGATCTGCCGACCTACCGGTCATCCATTCACCTAAACCAGTATATGTCAAGCCAACATTTTTTTTTCGTAGAATTCCAGGTACAATCTTACTGAATCCTGTTCACCTCTCCTTTCTCCACACCTATTGGTAGACTTCAAAGAAATCTTGTCATGCGAAGTTGGGAACTACTTACATAATAGGTAAATCCTATAAGCTTACGCTCGAACATATCAATATCCATCTCCTTTCACTCATATAGCAATGTTCAAAATACAAAAACATATCCGTACTTACATTTTACTACCATCTTGAAACTCACACCCTGCTCCCTTCAAGTCTGTCAGACTTTGGCGAAGACCACTTCACTGGTGTAGTTTAAGCACGGTATTACAGGTAGTAGCCAATACCATTTAACATTCCTTTCCACTATTCCACCTTCACCTCACTCGTACAAACATCCCTTCAACACTCCACCTATTAATATTTTATGATTAAGACTGTTGCAAAATATCAACACATTAAACGCAGTCGTATGCAGCGCTAATCCAGGTCCAGAAATAGCATTTTTATTTCTTATCATTTTCCTTCCCATCTATCTCACTTCCGTTCTAGCAATGGAATCTGGCAAACATTCACTATCACGGTTATTATTCTGAATTTCTAAAAAATCAGAGAATTTCAACCGTTTTCGAAAGAACGACCACCCCATACGATTTAGATCTCCCAAGATTTACCGTTATCCATTTTCGATATTTGGGTGACTTTTTTTTTAAATCAAAAGTTTCAGTATTGCGGTGGATTCTACCTTCACTCGTTCGTTTCTGTTTTCAACACACTAGCCACTATAATAATCTTATTGCTTGTCACATGTGATAAATCTCATGAATTGAAACAACCAAAGGGAAAAAGTGTTGAAGACTTAAAGAGGGTGACGAGGATGGAGGGGAAGTATTGGATAGCAAATGAGAGTTGTTCAACGACTATCATCTCTCTTCTCTTCCCCAGTTCAGCTCTACACAAACTGAAGTATTCTCATCAACTTACAGAAAGTGCACACCAAGCCAGAAAAACTTTTCCATTCTTTTTTTTCCTCTCTCCTCTCTGAAATCTCTCCAGAGCTGCTACACTAACAATTCCGGAAGCGAAACTACATGAATTTGTAGGGTGAGCTCCCAAGCCGTCTTGCTAGAGTCATATTAAGAGCCAAAAAAGGATACTGATTGCTACACACACACAAAGACAACCGTATCGTATCAGAATAGACATTATGGATCCCTTTTCCATAAGACGGGAATACGGAAGGGAGACTGGAGCTGGAGAGAGACCAAAATAGCCGAACTTTTCCGAGTCAAAATCTGTCTCTCTCTCTCTCCTCCGCACAACACATATCTCACACACACATATACAACCAGACAACCACCATCATTTCCATCCACCTCCACAAAAACTTACACCTTTTTAGGCTGGCTGGTGTTTTTTTTTTGGAGGAAATAAAACAAGAAAAGAGGGAGGAAGAACTCTCATACACGCCATCAGTTACTTTACAAACCTGTGTGCAAGAGAGCGTCAGACGGGGAAAACAGATTCAGCAGTAAGGCCCAAAACTCTGTACTCTTATATACTGGTACAAATAAACGTAAAGTAGTCAATAATGCAACATCATCAGAATGGTTGATTTCTTTCTTAGGAAAGAAAATAACCTTTTTTCTTACCTTTCTCCTGTCGTTTCCCCCCAAATAGCATATGTACATACAAAGTCTTTCTTTCGGGCATGGTAAATTACGGGGAAAGCATACAAGAGATCATATCATCATCGACTACTTACTTTCGCTTGAGCAAAAAGGAACGTAGAGGAATGTTCCATGAAAGGAAAAATGACAACGTTTGACGTTTTATTTCTCCCCAGCCCCGCCAGCGCCAGAGCAATATTCAGAGAGAGCCGTTTCCTAGTCATGATTTTCTATCCTTGAAAGCAACTTTCTGTGAACCACCTACCCTGACCAAATACAATTTCTGAACGTGCTCAAGAGAGGAAAAAAGATGATCAGGCCTATGCCCATGCAAGCCGCTCTCTTTCCCCTGTCGTCTACGCTTTCTTTTCTATTTTAAGTTGAGGTTTGAAACAAGTAAAGTGGGTAAATAGTACGAGCACTGCATTAAAAGCAGATGAAACTCGATCACACACAACATATTCTGAACGTGTCGTATCCATAATATCTGACAGGTCCCGTGATGCAATGCTACATTAAGTTTTCCCTGAACCAGTTCTAGCGACTCCCTCCCTTTCATTTTCACTAATATTATATCCGCTCTCCTTTCCCATTTTGGAAGAAATGGGAAATGGGGATGTTGATTATACTATTACTATTCCGAGCCGAACTATCTCCCCCCAGTATAGTGAAGTAATACTACATAGGGCTTGGACAACATCTTACTTTTCTCACTCTTGAATTGAGCCAAGTGTCAGTTCACATTCCTTTCCAGAGACTGTGGCCACTTCTTAGGTAGGAGTGGATGTGGAACATAAGCAGTGTGAGGGAAAGGTTTATCAATAAATACATGCATATCCCTACCGATATGAACCCAATGAAATTACCGAACACAGACCTGCTCCCGCACTTAGGATGCTAATGAGTGACAACAGTCTGTACTTATAACTTTACTTGAGAACCCTTCTTTCCACCTTGCCTCTTTGCATCTTTGGGTGGTAATCATTTTCTCCAGAGAGAGAAGGATGAGCGGGGAGATGTAGAAAGAGCATGGAGAATTGATATATTAAAAGCATAATTCCCCCAGTATGTTCATTGTCGCTGCCTATTTCCCAACCTCCTCTTCAAAACTTTTTATCCCTTTCTCCCCACAAGCAAGAGACAGACAAGACAAGCTTTCTCTGCTTTCACGCTTCTGACAAGTGGGAATCGAACGGTGTGGAAGGGGAAATACAAGAATACAAAGTTTTATGCATTTTTATCGTTCTTTTCTTTCTTTTCATTGTTATTACATAATCTGCACAATATTTGTTCACGTGAAATGGAAACTTTCACCTAGCTAATTGGGTATAAAATTGACTTGTCTATTCAAAGAGGAATGAATGCCTACTTAAATCCTTCACGGGAAGGGGGAAAGGTAATTCAAGATGAATTAGGAGAATTTAAAGTGCTAAAATAAATTATTCTTAGTGTTAGGATGGGAATATGAAAACATTTTAGAGAAAGCCTTCTTTGCAACGTATTTTGTAATTGCTATTGTCATTCTGTCAGAATCTGTCTCTCGTATTTATAAGAGTTTTACTCTCGTATATTCAGTTGGCAGTATTTTATTGGATGATCCGATGCGGTGATTGAGTGCAAAGCATAGTGCTTTTACTGCTTTTAAATAGAATGCCTAAATTCTAGAGATACCTCCTTTCCCTTTTTCTCTATACGACCTTTTTAGCCTTTTTAATATTTTACTCCATCAATCAAGACCAGCAAGCCATGAAAACAACGATTTTATACATACAGGGACTTGATTCGATTATACATAGTACCCGCTGATAAAATTGACTATATGTGCACCACTTATAAACTTATCAATAAATCAATTCTCAGTCCAGTTCCAGTCTATGGTTTGTTACCAGTGAAATGATCGTGTCAATTTTTTTGTTCGGTTTCGGAGAGAAAACCACAGAGTACGAGATTGGTGCAGAGAGTAGCGTTTGCAGAGCTACGAACGAGCCAATTATATGTTGGAAAGTTTCGATGCGAAATGCGAATTTGCGATGGTTGGGACATGATAAGAGAGTGCGAGAACGTAATAATACCGATATTGATGATGATAACTGATTAAGCGTTGGAGTTGGAAAAGGAGCATAGAAGCTTGCTGAAATCTGGATACATGCTTTCATCAAAACAAGCGGCGAAAATTCTCAAACCATACCAAACTAAACTGCAGTGATGGTTTACTTTAGGTAACTGGCAAGAGCCAACATGAGTTATGAACGGAAGTCGGCAAAAACTTTAAAGTTTCATCATTGCACAAATATTTTTTGGACTAATATATTGTTTATACAGGTGCGCATTTTCCGGCAAAAGCATTATAGCACCCATATCAAAGGCTAAAGTAAATCGTGAGACGAGAGATTATACCACATTATTGTCTATAATTATCTGATAACTTAAAATCCCGTGCCTCTAATAATTTTCCAGCGCCAAACGCAATAAATTCCCCCTGTACCTTCCAAAGATTTGTGTAATGTAAATACACTAAAGAGCTCAATTGGATCGGTCAGCACCGGGGCCAACTATAGTTAACCAAACAAAAATCAGCGAAATTCCCCTTGAAAGAGAAAATATTGTAGGATTCAATGGATTCATTCTTTTCTTGAAATCTTGTTACAGCAGAATTTCTTCACTCCTTATCTTACTCCGTGGATACTATTACGTGATAAGACCTAGGTACCACAGACACGAGGAGACTTGATCTTCTCAACAACACGTTTTTTATCTACAGGAAATATTTATAGATTAGCAGAAAACCATCATCATGTTCCATTTTACCCTCGCCTCACATTTCTCACTTTCAGTCTGCAAAACAATTATGAGGATGTTAATGATGCGGTGTATCCCTAATTAACAATATTGTTCGAACAAGTAACAAGATACTTACACGTTAGCTAACATTAGTTTCAATTTCAATATTTTCAATGAATCCATACAGATTAGTATAATTGCAACGTGAATTTTACAAGGAGAGCGATCGAGCGATGCCCATGTAAATTAATTGTATTTGCAAGGCTGTCCATTCTAACGAAATGGCAACCGAAAATATAATACGATATGATATGATTTCTTAATCAATTACCAATTCATTACAATTACATAATGTACGATCAATGATATATAAACGACCATGACCATCTGCATGTTTTAAAATGAGGGGACAAGCTCGAAACACATGGTTCGAATTGTTTCTGTTCCAACCCATGAGGATAATATGAAACAGTCTAATTTAATTTGCCAACTAGCAACTGGCACTCTCGCTCTTCCTCATTCCGAATAAATCATTCTGCACACTAAAAAGCGTGAGGAATAATGTCAAACACGCATGTAAACAAACTGCCTGGCCTTTTCATTCATATGGCGACTTTGTGTGAGAGCGCGAATGGCCTAATTAGATTAAATAAAAATGACATGTGTATGTTGGTGAAGATATCTATTAAAGGAAATGAAAAGCTCATTATACTGAAATGACGCTTAACATTTTGGCTTATTGACTTGACTAGAAATTTAATTTAAATGTTAATTTATATATTCCCCTCAATTCAATAGGCAATGGAAAGAGGTGTCAGAAGCCAGAAACCGACACATAAACAAAACTAACCAAATCAAAACAGTTTTTAATAATACTTCATGTTAAGTGTTAACTTAAAAACTATTTAGCGCAGCGACCACCCACCTATCAACTTTGGTGACAGGCACATATGTGTCACATCCAAATACATGTTTACAATTGACAAGATGCCAAAATGATCTCAAGAAATTACGTAGGATAAACAAACATTATCATACCAAAAAATCAGTGAATCCGTCTTCAGTCTTGTTTTCACAACACAACAGCTGCTCCAGTTCAGAAATGGATTGTTCGAAAATCACTTAAGAGTATAAGTAAGAGTCCTTCCTCCAAACTGACTTCTCGCTCCCACTCTTGATTCTTGATTTAATTACAAGAAGGAAAAATATAATTAATTTCCCGATGATGATGATAACTCGTAATCAGTAAGCAGACCGTTCACATTTAATTTGACAGCTGCTTTCGATAGCTGTCCGATAAACAATAAAGGTGGGTTTGGGATCACAATAAAACCATTAAATTATGAGCTGATTTAATAATTGCGATTTTGATTTCTCTGACTAGTGACTAGTCCACGTTTCACATGATTCATTTAGCTTGCAAAAAAACTCCATCCGGTTAATAAATGATTACGAAAGCTATTATTATTTCGCTAACGATACCCCACCATTATTATAGCCTGTCACTACTCCCCACCTCCAATTATCAATTTGTCAATATAATTAACTCAAATCACCAAATATAAACTGCCGGGACTTCACAGACTGCCTTCTTTACGAGAGCCAACAACTAGGACAAAAATTGATTTCTTATTGTCCCACCACACCACTTCTCAACCGTCAACAAACAACACAGTTAACTTTGAAGAACAGCACAAAGCACACTCCTAAATTAGAAAAGTAACCGGTTCCTCGTCTTGACTGCTTCGTGATGATGCTGTATTTTCACATTGATTGTTATTGTTCCTCCGATACAGATCGCTGTGGTGTGTCAATTTCTGTGGCGTACACAAAACACCCAAACTGCTAAAACTCACGAGAAGCCAATATAAATGTGATACATTGGCAATGTCATATCCTCAGCTCTCTCTATGAACTACACTCATATTCGATGATGTTCTCATCTCATCCCCTTTTTTCTCCCATGCTCATCGCATTTCAGAAGTTTTTCATATGCAAAAAAAAATCCTCAGGAAAAATCTGCCTATCTCTGTGGGATTAGGATGGATCTCTCAAACTTCTCAAAACCATCCCTAAAATCAAAGAAGAAAGCATAAGGAATAATAAGGATAGAAGAATGAAGTTACCAGTTGGTTGTCTTCTTGAATTTCTATTCTCTTTTTATGCTTGTTCCTCTATTCCACTGAAAAAATGAAGAAAAAATCTCTTCATAAATGTAGTTCTATCATGATATAGCCGAGAGAGAAGTTATACCATAGCTAAAGGCAAAAACGGCGCATATATGAATATGGCTAAAGGAAAAAGGAGGAAGTTATACATATGTACTGGGACTGATGTTGTTCTGCATAAAAAAAGGTATAACACAAAGATACAAACAAGCTTTAGCACAGTCGAATGGACGGTTACAGTTGAGTTTCGTTACTTCATTCATGTGTTCCTTCTTGTTCGTGTGGTTGGCTGGTTGAGTTGGTTGTGCCTGAAAGTTTTTATCCCATAAAAAGAAATCCTAAAAAACAGTCATATAAGAGGAGAGAGAGAGCAGATGCAGCTCTTTATAACTCCGGCACTGCACTATAAACCGAATTCTATATGACTAGTGTACTTTATGCTGGCATGTTGCCATTCATTATGTAGGGTTGAAATGTGATCGTTGTTCACTTTGAAAAAAAAAATGTCGGGGTTGTCTGGCCGGCCAAGTAGTAATGTCCAAATAGTTATATTCAGAAAATGATTCATCTTTCATATGCCATGTATTCGTGTCCACCATTTATACACGTTCTTTCCATCGCTTTTATCATAAATAGTTGAGATGATTTGGGCGGAAAACATCTAAAAATATGTAGTTTACTTTTGACTATAATTTCCAAAAGTTTATCAATTTTTAAAATGCTATTCATACGTCATCTCATCCCTAACCATCCGGTTTATTTTTTCTTGCAAGGGGATGGAATTGCTTTTTCCTGAAAATATTCTTTCACCCTTTTGCACTATGACTTTGTATTGTAGTTTTTATATTGGCCCATGCTTATGTTTCGTTTCTCTTATAATTCTCTGTCGAATTCCATGCTTCAAGCGAAGGAAAAGCCACTCGAAAAAGTGAATTGTGTTGTGTTGTGGCAGCCTCGCCTCAACTAAGGTATCAAAAACTACACAAAAGAATGAAAACATGCAGAAAAGTGATGAACGAAATATTGTTCCCTGTTAGGAAAAAGGGAATGAAGGGAATGATCAACTACCCCATTCTACATCTCATCTTTGTGCTCATCCTCTATCATCTTTGTCTGTACAAGCCTAAACTTCTAGTTTATGCTAATAAAATAAAAATGTAAAATGACACTGTAGTACAAATTACTAATGTTCTTTGTTAGTCATGCACAATACAACACAACAATTTTTTACTGGTCGGACTATTATGGTTATGGTAAACAGGTAAAGCACCAGCTTCAACTTTTTTTTTGCTGAAAATCAGTTTTTCGCAAAAATGATGTAATAGCATTCAATTCTACAAGTATTCAAATTCTTCTACATAAGTATTTCATACGTGAGTACTAACACTTTTTTAACCGAGTATCAAACCGGGTTGGTGCAGATTTAGATAATGCTTTCGCAATGATTTTGATGCTCTTATGAAATCATAAATCATACTTCGACTTCCGCAGCCGATTTCATGGATGTGAGCATCAGATGAAATAAATTTTGGCTCCCAATTTTGCTTCGTTGCATTTGATTGTTTAATGATAATTATAGGTTATAAGGGTGAGGCAGAATAAAATTATTGAAAATTATTATATACTTATTTACCTATGATAAGGTGAGGTAACGCAGTATTCATTGTGCATTCAAATCAAACCCGGATTCTTCTGTTGGATTTGGATAGGAATACTTAATATGGCTATGAGCTTTAAAAAATGCGGTCAGGCTCAGCTCAAGCAAGGCAAGGCAGGAAAAAAATATTGCCTAATTCAATTTTATGCATTGCGTTGCATGTTGCATTACAGATTTATTAATATTGCAAAAAAAAACTCTTAAATTGTACTTTACGTACGTTTATTCCCTTCACATTTTCAGTAAAAGTAAGTACATGTACAACCGATTTGGTTTTAATCCTCAGATGTGCAGTTACTTATTTAGCAATTGTATACAATATAACATGTTGAACAAGTGTAAGAGCATTGCTGTAAACATTGTTTGTGCAAAGGTGCATCTTGTACCCTGCCTATTTTTGCAATATAAATTGGCGTTCGGACATAATGTTCACAGCGGCTTTGGCATGTCCTATTTTAGCAATACAAGGCAAGTAGAAAAAGCTGCACAATATTGTAATCCATCTTAATCTTAAATATTTTTTTGTTACCTTTCACTTTACACCTGCTTATATAGCATTTATGTACTTATATATAACTTTGCATTCACCTTTCATCATCCGACGTACCATGGTCGTTTGGTAGGATTGCGATTTGATTTACAAGTCCGATAAAGAATCTCAATTTGCCTTACTATCGGCTAATCCTTTGAATCATTTTACTTGGCATGAATAATTAGTGAACTTTCAAACTAATAATTTACCTAAATTTTCTTACTCATGTGTGACTTGAATCATCAATTCCTTATGTAACTACCTACATAGATTTATAAAAATGAACTCCCTGATTGCGAGTACTGATAAATCTATAAAAATCCCAATTCATACGATTTTTTAAAGATGTAATCTATTTACATCTTATTTGATTTTAATTGGTAAACACCCGACCGACCCAAAACCGCAAACCAAACATATTTTAATTCTTTCAGGCTTTGTTACTGACGCAGAAACGCACATCCGAATGTCGATTCGCTCTAATCATTTTTGTTTTAATTCTGAATGATCATAAAATTAGCAGTGCATAAATGCTCAAGTCTGAATAATCAAAACCAAACAAAGATTTTGTGAAGCATTTTCCCCCTCTTCTAAACTCGTCTTTGTTGGACTTTCTCCACAAGCGCCCGACTTCTTGGTTGAAGTTCATTCAACTTGTCTCTATTCGCCCCAATGGCAGAGCGCTTGATTTCATCCTTGTTGATGTTTTGAAGTTGAACTGGTCCTGTATAAGTAAATAGGCACACTTATAATGTTTTAAACGCACACGTTTGTTTACGAACAAGCAATAATGACTGACTGCAGTTCAATTTAAATTTTTTTAATTTACTTGGATCAGAACAATTATTTTATAATTAGTGTAGTTTTTCTGACTACATTCGTTTTGATCTGCTGTAAAGATATTGAGACTCTTATGAGTTAAGAAAGCTAAATACAGGAGTAATTATCTTTTTGAAGTTGACATTTGTCAATCTGGCTTGTTTCAAAAGGTTCTGTTGAACGCTCAGCATTACTTTAGTGAGCGTTTAATTATTGACATAAATACATACCCTTGAATAACTGACAAATTGTGAAATTAAATTGTCCGACTGAAGGATGGCCGATAAGAGCTCATCCTCCAACTTGGGAGGAGCTTCCGGTGGGAGTACCGGGGGCAGCGTACCATGCTCAGCAATGTTATATGTAGACTCTGTAAAGGCGATGGCAGAATCCGTTGGGATTCAAAATTTGCAGGATGATGCAGCCAAGGAGCTGGCGGAAGATGTCACCTATAAGATGAAATGTATCGTGCAGGACGCCCTCAAGTTTATGGAGTTGGGGAGGAGGATAAAGTTGAATACGCAGGATATTGATCATGGATTAAAAGTTCGAAATATTGAGGTATGACAAATTGGAGAGGGTTGTGAAATACGTCAAAATTGTATCGTATAATATCAATATGTCAGGTATACCGTGGCCTTTCACGAGTTTCATATTTTTAAATTGTAGCCTCTTTATGGCATCGGAGGACCAGAAGCGTTACCGTTCCGTTTTGCCAGTGGGGGTGGTAGGGAAATTCATTTCATCGAGGAAAAGGAGGTCGAGTTATCTGAGTTGGTGGGGGTCACCGCCCCTAAAATTCCCCAAGATGTTTGCCTACGTTCACATTGGCTTGCCATTGAAGGGAATCAGCCCTCCATCCCTGAAAATCCACCGCCCCTGTCCAAAGATCAGCAAAGAAATGACAATATGGACACCGGAAGTAAAAATAGTAAAGGGGCTAAAGGCAAGGGCGCTGGTGCGTGCACTCCAACCGTCGGGAAACCACTCAAGTTCAAGACTAGTGAGCCAGTGTTTGTAAAGCAGTTGGCTACACATGAACTTTCAGTTGAGCAGCAGTTATACTATAAAGAAATCACAGAGGCGTGCGTTGGCTCTGATGAGGGCAGACGAACTGTAAGTAATTCGGCTAATTGTAAAATTAATTTTCAAATTGGTTGTTGGTTGATAAACATAACATGCTAAATATTACCGTGTTGTGCTTCCAGGAAGCCTTGCAAAGCTTATCTAATGACCCAGGACTTTATGAAATGCTCCCGAGGCTGTGTACATTTATTGCGGAGGGTGTCAGAGTAAATGTAGTTCAATACAATTTGGCCCTGTTGATATATCTCATGAGGATGGTGAAAAGTCTCTTGGATAATCAGACATTGTATCTCGAAAAATATGTGAGTATAACATTTACTACCCTGTTGTCCTTTTAAAATTCTATTCGAGAACAAGAAAACATTTGTTTTTAATGGATTGAATTTTAGCTCCACGAAATCATTCCAAGCATTGTTACATGCACGGTGAGCAAACAACTTTGTGGTCGTCCGGAACACGATAACCATTGGGCACTTCGAGACTTTGCTGCAAGACTAATGGCTCAAGTATGCAAAAACTACACTACATCAACGAATAATATTCAGACCAGAATGACAAAGCTCTTCAGCACCGCGTTGAGCAACGAAAAACAATCCATGGCATCTGTTTATGGAGCGATAGCTGGTCTCGGGGAATTGGGCAACGAGGTTATCAAGGCGTTCATAATGCCCAAAGTAAAAGATATTGGAATCCGAGTAGAGTTTTGTCTGGATGGGGTTGGTCACACACAAGCCGACAAAACGTCGGCACAGAAAATAAAAGCTTTGGTTTCTGTAAGTGAATTTAGCATTATTTCATGGTTTGTCGCAGTAATGACAAAAAATAATGTTTTTATTCTATTTTATCGTTTATTACTTAAACTGTCAATAATAATGAGTATCAATATTTTATAATTCACAGAAACACGTAAGTCCTGTACTGAAATTAATGAGAAGACCTCCAGACGTATTGGAGGAGTACAAGACAGAGTTTGGGTATTTTGCCGACAGTTTACAAATGGGGGTTATAGCTCTACGTAACCAGGACCAGAAAAATGCAACAGCAAATGTCGTCTCTAGTCCATCTGGAAGATCTGCTCCTTTGACCCCAACATCTTCTATACCTCAGGGTCACATTAGGACGTCGTAAATAGCCGGGGACGGACACTTTAAACTAAGTAGATGGAATGGACTAGTAGCTTCGTTCGACTAGTAATACAGATTTAAGTTTAATATAGTAATTTATAATGGTACCAATATCATGTATCCCTAGATCATCTATTATATACAAATGTTACATACATTTAAACTTGTAAATCAGTTTCTTCTGGGGTAAAATGAAACAAACATATTTAATAGTCATTTCTTTATGCGCTTTCGAAAGTTACTGCTAGCATCAGTTTCTGAAAATAAGTCGCGGAATATTCTATCACTTTTCGGATCATTCATATACCACCAATCTTCTTGATCACAGTAGCATAAGGTACGTTGAATCAGACATAGTTTCGGTCGGCATTTTCGAACATTTGCCCTTTCAAATCTATTCACGCATAAGTTCCCCACAAATTCCAAATGCTCCAGGAGGGGAAGAAAATCTCTATGTAGGCCAAGAGTAAGCAATATCTTTTTGGCCTGTTTATAAAAATACTTGTATTAGGTTACGAACGCACAACTCTGAATATTTTTGTTAAATAGTTGCAAATAAAATGTAATTTGTACCCATAATAACTTCAAGCTCCGGAGATTGTCAAATTGACGGAGACTAGCTAGCCAGCGATCGCTCATTATTAAAGACTTGTAGGGAGAAAACCTTTTCCACGTTTCGGGCCAAGTCTTGGTGCTCAAGTCAAGTTCCTCCAATACTCCTAAACCAAGAATCAAGAATTCAACAATATTCATTTAGATTTACCTTATCGCATTTTCATTTACAAAATGCAATTTTTCATATTCATCAATCAAGTAAAATCATTATTCATATTGTACTTACGATTGTCATTCCTGTCGACTCCCACGCTTACGAGCTCGAACGGGGGAGGGGGCCCGGTAATAGTTTCGCCAACAGCAAAACTAGCTACCCGAAACAGCTTCATTCTGTATTGGAATATTTCTGAGAACTGGTGCAAAGCTCCGTAAACGTAATCGGATACCAAGCAATTGTGGAAAGTAAAGTTGATGGAATTCGGGAATTTTGATGACAATACACGTACAAATTGCTCAAAATTCTCCAGCAGTTGATATTCTAAATTCAGACTTTGCCAATCTGGGAAACGAATTTGGACATTTGTCACCCCCAGATGAGCGGCATCAGTCCCCCAGTAATAATTAACATGCGGCAAGTTCTCCTGAGTGTACACCCAATCCCAATAGGTCGCTCTGATTTCAGTCAGTTGAGGGAATTTGCTTGGAACAATTGTTGGGAAGGAAAGTTGAGAGTTGCCCGCATCTAGAATTTTTAGCTTATTCATAACCGGAAATACGATTGGCGACAATGCAGTTTCCTTTCCAGTGGAAAATTCCAAAATCTCTAGAGTCACTCCAACTCTCTCCAAAATGTTTGTCAGCAGCGTTTGGTCATTCATAGAGTCCCTAAATGGGAGGCATAGACGGGTCAACGGCGGCAGCGGATTCTGAACAAGTCGACGGTGGAGGAGGAGAATCTGGACTGGGTTGTAGTCAAATAGTTGGACGCACTTCAGTTCTCGGATTTGACGTGTGAACGCCCCTGTGGAACTGATAAGTTTCCATAATTTATCATCTTCGTTACTGTCTCCATCAAATGTACCCTGGAGTTCCAGACAAGATAATTTTGGGGCATTCTTGAGAAACGATTCCCACAATCTTCCTAGCCATACAGCGCCATCAAAATATTCATAGGTTATGATCAGTTCCTTAAGTTGAGGGTAGCTTAGTAGCATGATTGATTCCGGAATATTCCCAACATAGCTGGCCCAGATCAACCGAACTTTCAGCTTTGATAAAGACCTCGCTTGTGTTATCAGAAGATCCTCCAATTTGCCAAGATCTTCACTGACAACCTCTTGATCAGCGAGGTGAAGCATCATCCCTGCAGAAATGCTGTTGGGATGTATCTCCTTGAAGTAAGCGGACGCCTGTTGGTTCCAACCACACACGCTGAATGCAAAGTTGAAAAAGCATTTAGATTCCGGGCAATTAAGAAAGGTCGTTAGTTTGGACTCGTCAGTGAGATCAATGTAGGCCCTCTTGCGAAGGGCGCGGAATGCTTCCTGCTTCCATACTTGGCACACATAACGAGCACTCTTTAGGTCATGGACGGACATGTATCCATACAGCGTTTCTAGTACCTATCCCAAAAAGTTATGGCTTATTAAATTGCCTTTTAAAAATCATGAAATTTATAATATTTAAAGTTATTCAGATATATATGGATTATACCGAAATCTGGAGGAATGGGTTTTCCATAGTTAACAGTTGAATCTGACAATGACAAGCAGCAAAGCAAGCTCAGACTTCTATTTCATCTAATTTAACTGTCTCCTTTCGCCCCGAGAAAATAAATGCTACCTTGTTTAACTACGTAGGTCAGTCTTTGCTAGTGTGTAAAATGAAAAGGTACTTTTGCCGGTTTAGTCCCTTCCCAAAAACATTCTTTTTTCACCTCTCCCACGGAATGTCAGTACTATTGTCGGGCTCAGGTAACTGTACCAATATTCAAGACTACGTTATTGATAGAGGAAAATTGGCAATAATAATTTTAATTGATAAATTGCGAGAGCTCCGTTCGATTGTGGAGCAGCTGAATCGTATATGTATCTTCCATATAGAATAAAGCATTATTTGGCCATGTTCTCATTCTATTGTAAAGTAACAAATGCACTTATGCAATCCTCCTATGCTCAGCTATGCTGTTGGGCTGTTGAAAACATACTCGCCTACACTCGTGTCAAAAGCGAATGTATGCCGTTGTCGTCGGGCGCCTGAGCATAGATTTATCAACGCCTGTTGAGCTCCTCATCCTTGGTGAAATTCTTGGAATGATCTATGTCGCAATTGATTTTTGATGCGTATTTGCGTATGGAAGTTTCAATTATACGAATGCAACATAATTTTGAGAAAAATTATCCATGCATTGTGTATACAATGATACAATGGATTGGAAACTTCTCTGGCCAGGTAAACATGGGCATTGGCAAAATCCAGGAAGCATATTGCAGGCAAAAGAGCCAGATAGAAAATGGAATGCAAATGACTTTTTATTGAATGGATTTCATAATCATCATGAAGACCGAAAGAAACATTGGTTTTAGGTGTCTGAAAGAAGACTATAGGCAGGTCAAGCATGAAATGGAACATTCGGGATCATTTATCTTGAAAATCAAAAATATCATACAAAGAAAGATAGAAAGGATTGTAAGGATGATCCGGATTTTTGCAAGGCGCAAAATTTCAGGCCATACAACACAACTTTGCATATATGCCACAACATGAGAAGTAAAAAGTTAAATTAAATTAAAAATTAAATTTAGGTAGTGAACATTTTTCAGTAGTGATTTCTAATATTTACAAGTACATTCACCACACTCCTGTACATTCAAAAATCCGCTCCATCAATTGGGCAATTACTATTATATATAAGAAAAATACGGACAAACTCTCATTTGCACAATACAGTACAGGTTATTCTAAAAGTTAATGGTTATAGGGACTTTATTTCACCAATGAATGACAAAAAAACTACATGCTTAACAAAGAAAAATAACAAAATAAATAACTAGCCATCCACAGCTATACAAACTTGCGACCGGATAAAGTATAGCACAACCCTACATACCTGACTAGTAGACACGACACATAACCATGACAACCATTTTAAGTATGCCGGTTCAATTAAACTTATGTTTCAAAAGCATAAAAAATATAAAATAAAAATTTTGTTTAAAAACAGAAAAGTATCATGCTCCAAAACATGTCGACTTTTGGTGCAATGATTAATGTCGTTGCACTGATGAAGTCAGTGTTGGTCTGCTAGTTGAATTTTGCATCAGATTTTATCGTATGCAGTAGAAATTTGTAGTAATTCGAAAATTAACATTTGTTTAAAATTTGGAATTTTGATATAAAAACCCATTACAAAAATTTGTAGCTGATTTCATATATACCTTTGGTGCCAACTAATCATCAGTTGTGTTTACTACACCACCAAAGCTGATTTAGTACAATCTTGGTGCTAGAATTTTTGTACTGTTATTTTAAATATTACAAAATCAATATTTCGTCTTCAAATTTGCATAAATATTTACACTTTTTGGCTTTTTTATTGTGTTGGTGTGAACCGATTTTGCTGGTTAACGAACTTAATTCCTAACTTTGTTAGGATAGTATGCTGACAAAGAGAAACCACAAAAAATCTCAAAACTGTAGACGCTTTCGTGTCCACGGACAGACGGACAGACTTCCCAGACGATCTTAGTAACTTGCGTTTCATCTAACGGTCGCAAGCTAATAACGATAAACATAATTTAAATCATTTGAGTCCCGTTGGCAACGACACAGCGCTGGTACCGATCTGACATCAAATCATAAGTACTACGTAGAGAGTCCATGTTGGCTTCCAACTTCTTGAACGCATCAAGAAGTTGGAAGATCATCGTATATTTTGACGTCATTGGTGAAATAAAGTCCATCCATTAACTTATAAAATAACCTGTACATGGCCGGACAACTCTCATTTACACAAACTAAAACAATTTTGATCCAAATCAACCTTCGTCAAGTAGGACACAATATCGGTGATTAATTAGCACCAAATGTTCCACATGAAAACAGCTAGAAATTTTTGTAATAGGTTTCTACATCAAATATGCAAATTATTAAAACATGGTAATTTTTGTAGCGTACCAATCTAATATCATAAAGGAGAAATTCTGATGTAAAATTTAACAAGCAGACCAACACAATGAATTCATAGGTGCAACCATACGAACTATTGTACCAAAAGTCGACGCGTATTGTGCTAAACTTTTTTCACGTTTATATAACAACTTTCCGTATGTTTAATTAAACATGCACACTTGAAATGGTTGTCAAAGATATTTGCGTTCTGTCTTTCTGTTAGTTATATTGCGTGATTCCATACTATGTCCGGTCGCAAGTTTGTATAGCAGCGGATAGCTAATTGACTCCCCGATCATCTTGGCCTTGCAAAACGTCCTCCTCATACGGAATTGGCTTTAAGCCAGACAGACCACGAACCAATGCAAAAAATTTCAAACCGGTAGCCGCAATCGTGTTTACGAACGGACAGAAAGCAGACTGCCCATATCATTCCAGTCCTCGACCATTATATGCAGAAAACCCGTTAATCCCATGTTACAGCACCAAACCTAGCGTAAAAGTTAACATTAGCATCAAGATTGACGTAATTTTCGTATTCGTTTGGTCCCGCGGTATCGGAAATACCCCTACTTGCAGCTTTTAGTATTTACGGTTTAACCTTTTAAAATCTTTATATAATTTTATCATTTTTATAACACGTTATTGCGCAAATTCTCGACTATAGGTCCACATAGAGTTTTGCATCAAGCAGCATACAGCAACTGAGTATTACGTTTTTTGAAAATTGCTGAAATGCGTTGTGGGAAACCATCATGAACAGTTTAATTCCTAGCTTGAACTCCTTCAATTGGAGTATTTTGCTGTTGTCAAGATTTCAAAATCAGTTAATTCTATTTTCAATGCAACTGACGCAAACATTCTGACCGTTAATGTAAAAAGTTGATGACAGACTGAGGATGAAATAATAATTAGTATCTGGAATGAAAAAT
>JAQGAH010000806.1:0-25008 GCA_034696885.1 Lepidocyrtus paradoxus | reverse complement strand
AATAAGCTGACACATATATGGAAATTGAGAGGCCGCAGCGCAGCTGCGTTCCTCTCAATTTTACCAGAGATTTATTAGCATTACCAAGGTAATACACTTTGAAAAATGGAGGTCCAGTGAAAAAACCACAATAGCACAACTCCCTCACATACATGGTTATCCCCCTCAATAGGACAATTATAGCGGTTCATTCCGTTCCTGGTAATCCAAAGCCAGCCAAATCCCGGACAATAAGGAAGGATGCTCGATATAACCCCCTGTCTAAATCTTGCATTAAAGGCGCATCAAAAAGAAAGTAAATTTTTATCTTATCTCCTCCTTCTCCTCTCTCCCCGTCTCCCTGATGGATTGGTTTGATCAGTTTTCCGTTTCACATTAATTCTCCCACTTCCCTCTCCATTCCTTGTCAGTTTCATCTAGTTTCGGAGAGGGACTCCCGATATCAGGAGTATATGTATATGCTTAAGACTGTGGAAAATTCATCCACCGCCTCTCCCACGAATTATATAGGGACCTATATCTGTTTTTTTCTGTACACTTCTTTCTTCTTCTCCACATCCCACTAACTAGATAAGATAGGTTGACTCCAAAAACTTCCAGGTATGGATGAGGAAGAATAAAAATGAGGAAATTGGAAAAAGGGTGGTGCTCCTTCTCTCCCTCTCTCTCTCTCTCTCTCTAAGCCAGTGTGTCTGATGATGATGATGATGATACTCCTTCATTCTCTCTCCTCGCATGTTGCATTAAGAAAATTATCCCTGCTAAAAAGAAACTTGGAATGGGTGACCAACTTTTAATAGGTTTGTCTCTACTCGTTTACGTTCCCGTTTGTTCCTTCCTCTGAGGATCCTCCATATATTAAGATCGACCAACACCCTAACTTATATATAGTCAGCTATGCTCCAGCCCCAGTGCCTTTAGCTGAATTAGACTCTTCAATAATAAATCATTCATCTTTCCCCTGTCTCCTCTCCCCATAATGAACATTAAGCGCTACCTGGAAAAGATTCAATTCGCCTATAGATATTATACAGATAGTAAAAGTCCTGATAATAATCGAAATATTTTCCTTCTCAAATTCTTATACTTTGGCTAGCAGTAAGAATGAATAGCATTAGTAAGGAAAAAGTCCACATATAAGTAATATAGCTATATCTGCTCATCCACGAAATATTCCCTGTCGTTGTCCCAATTTTTCTCCAAACAATGAAAACAACGTTGCGGGATATGGAC
This sequence comes from Lepidocyrtus paradoxus, assembly GCA_034696885.1. Classification (NCBI taxonomy): domain Eukaryota; kingdom Metazoa; phylum Arthropoda; class Collembola; order Entomobryomorpha; family Entomobryidae; genus Lepidocyrtus; species Lepidocyrtus paradoxus. Next base: position 23,775 of record JAQGAH010000806.1, on the reverse strand, counting down.
TGATGGTGTGGTAACAGGGGAAAGTAGCACACAATCCCACATTTACGGAAGGAATTAGCTGGCTCCTCCAACCAACCAGCGAGATCATCCCTCCAAGCTAGAAAAAGCACTATCCTTTCCTTCCTTCTCTCAGATCAGGAGCTCAGAGCCAAACTAAAGGGCAGAGAATGAAATGTCGTCGGATTCATCATCATCATACTCCTTCTCAGCCTCAGTAAAAAAACAGGAAAAGGTACACACCACACCACCATCGCCAAGTGTGGAGCAGTAGTTGACTGCCATCAAGGGAAAGGAGGGAGAGCACTTAAGTAGAAAGACTTGGGCCAAGAAAAAATAAGAATCCTCCGTTACAGTGAGTGAGGAGCAGCCAAGGAATGCACAGCAGCTTAACTAAGAGCTCTCTCTACCTCCAACATAGAAAAAGAGTGACTCCGGTTTAGAGCTCACTCTTTCTCCAGCTTTCTCCCTATCCATAGTCAAGATGATGTTAGAATGTTCAACTGTAGACACCACCACCATCACACCATCAACCACCACCACCATCACCACCGCTAGCAGTGTTCCACATGTCTTTTTGGTAAACCTAGTTTTTCCCTTGTGAGTAGTCCTCTCCATCCCATTTCATTCTCTCTCACTCCATATTCCTTCAGTCTGGGAAGGAGTGATCTGGGGAGAAAGGGAGAAAAAAAATAGCTTTTCCACAAACATGCAAGTGTGGAGATGGGAACAGGACTGAGTGGGGAAAACTCTGTTGGATTTGGTAGTAGAAAAGTAGGTATGATGAGAGCCAGTGTGCTTAGTGCTCTCTCCTTTAGTGCGTGTGTTAAAACGACAAAAATCATCCCCTTCAACGTCTCCGCTTCCCCCTTTTCATCCAACATTTTTTCCAAAGGAAAATTTCTTCTCAGTTTTTAAGACTTTGACAAGTGCGAGGGGAACAATAGTTTCGTTTGAACTGGAGCTAGTTCATTGTCTTACCAGAACAACATAATTACGATTAAAGAAGGAGGGAAAGTAAAGGACTAAAAATCCGTTTCTCTTTAATGACATGAAAGTGCTGAGGAGGTTTGAGTGCAAACAGCCCCAAAAAAGAATGAGACGGGTTGACTCAGAAAATGAATCGCTGTCATTGACTTCAATAGCTGTTTTCCTTGGGACGAGTGATAAGCTAGAGTTCCACGTTATGATAAAAGGAATTTAGCCAGTGCCACTAAAACTACATGAGTAATTATTAGGCTATCTCTGTGTCAATTTCCATTCCACTAATTAGGCATAAGCTAAGCGTTTAACTCACAGTAAATAAGAATATTCTTTTAAGAAAGAATGCTCCTTTGTTGACAATGGTCCATCTAGGCAATTTAGCCCAGATGAGGAAACTTCCATCCATCAAATCAATACCATCGGCGGCAACCTTCATTCTTTTCTTTATTCATTGCAGTCCAGGTACAAATACTACAAAAATTCCTTCACCAAAATACAAAATTTGTTTTCAATAATTCAAACAAGAAAAGTTTTAACGCTTGTGCGTAAAATGTCCTTAGCCAAACATAAATTATTAAGTCGATTTACACACATTATCTGTAAATTTTTGTCGATAAAAAGTGTGTGAAAATATAACACAGATTATATGTCTTCCTCCTCACTATGCTCTCTATTGTCATTGTGTCAATATCGAGGGAAAAGTTTGTTTTCTTTGGTTTTTCTACTTTTTCTCAAGACCCCCTTCTACCTTTGCTTGTAGCCGGGAGAGAAAGTTTGATTTTCTTAAAAGATCTAGTTCCTCCTGAGGCAGTTGAGGAAAATACACGTACTTCATATATAGTCGGGGGTTTGAAGAGCGCTGAACTGGTCTGGAAAAAGTGCAAATGGATTATAATTTCTGGAAAATAAGACGATATGAAGGAAAGTTTTTTTTTCGAGGTCTCCTCCATACATCTCGAGACATGTCTGTAGGGTCTGGAGGAGGAGATTTAGACTAGTAGCCCGTTTGACAAGATTTACAGCCCATTGAAAATAGATTGGGTCACAACTATCCCAAGTTGTTCGGCGTCTGTGGTGGGTGTCGTTCCAGTAGTTCACTGACTTCATCCTTGGTGCTCCTTGTGTATTTTTCTCTACTCCCGTGAGGCAACTGCTCCCACATGATTGTTATGATTTCGATATGAGAAAGAGGGGGAAAAGTTGCCGGAAACAAAGAAAAAGTGGAAAGTCACAAGGAAACTGTACCGTATTATAATGCAATTTGTGCGAAAGAAAGTCAGGGAAAGAAAGTTGTTGAAAAAATTGTGTTTTGTCTTCAGGGATATTTTTTGAGTTTGCTAAAGAGCATGTTTGACCTCAACTCCTTTTCCACCTGCATTTCCGACTTTGTTAAATTTGTAGAGGTGTAGATATGATTTGTCCCAGAATGCAAATTTGGGCTACTCATTTACCTAAGTTTTGGATTGAAAGCTTATTTACCTTAAAAGTCAAAGCGAGTAAAGAAGGGCGTACGGAAAGGGGTGGTTTACTCTGGTGGCGAAAAGGTGCGTAGCGAACGAAAGAAACACCCCAGCAGTGCTAAAGCGTCTCCAAAAATGCTACTGGAGCTTTAGCACAGTCCTCTTCTCTTCCTCCCCATTTCAATTTTAAAAAGACCCGAATCAATATCCGTTTTTAATGCGTTTATTCCATTTAATAAATACGACTAGAAGAAAGTCCTTCACTGGGGCAATGTGAGACTCGTCATTACCAAGTGATGGAATTGCCTTCTAAAACTTCTTTTGCTCCAAATTCCTTTTCATGTGAACCAAATCAGCTAAGTAGTTTGGGGTTTATTAAAGTCCTCCCTAGTTATTCCGAAATGGCAGCTGTAGCCTTCATTTGAAGACTTTGTACACGGTCAATATACAATTCATTAAAATGAAGAAGCATCCATATCCTCATGCACACTTGACTTTTTTCCCTTCATCATATCATCCCGCAGTCCCTAAACTTGGTTTCACACAAAAATTGTTTTGATCCTATTGAAATGGCTGGGATTGGAGTGTAAGAGGCCTCTTCTCTTGAATGAGATATTTATTGTGTGTGAGGCTGAAATGTGCGTGTCTCCTCAACCCACACATAAATAGGAGGGAGGGAATGCAAACAAACAAACATCGTCATCATCCTGATGATGACGACGATGAGGATGATCACCATCATTTTTGTGCTTTCCCCCGTCCCACAAGACTTTAAGCTCTCGGTTACTCAGGTTTGTTGTTCCTCGAGTTTACAGTTGAGCTGATTGATTTGAATGGATGATTCCCAAGTGGAGCAATATATCTTGTCTTTAGCATAAAATCAGAGAGAAGGTCGCAAGGGTGAAACTCATTTGCTGATGGATGTTCACTCATTCCCTTGGAACTTTTCAACCTGAATGGAGTCTACTCATCCAACACCATGACCGATCCCCTTTCAAACATGGAAAGCCTGATCCAGTCTTTCCATCAATATAGCCTCAAAACTTGCATAATAATAACTGCATATTATTAATAATATGCTGAGCTTGCTCAAATCAGGATTTCGTGGGGAATGGCAATTGATTGGATTGACATTTTTTCATGCACTTTTCACTCCACAGTTCATTCAACCTAGTTTCCTCTAGCATTATCAATTTGTATAGGAGTTTCTTCAAAAGTATTTTGCTAAAGAGGAGATGCAAAAGCTGTATTTATTTATCTTGCCATGTGTATTTTCACTTTCACCAGTTTCTATTATGCTCGTTATACGAAGGCTATTGTGTTGTTGTGTATTCAGCGCTTTCTCCCGCTCTATACTTGAGGCGGGGGTGATAAATTGATTTGAAAGTGTAGAAAGCAGCTGGAAAAGGGTCACAGCAGATTGAATTAAGAGCGAGTATTTGTCTATAGCTAAATGATATGAAAAGTTCTGCTAATTGGGCTGCACGAAAGAATGTAGGTTGCTGATATTTTGAGAAATTGTTGGAATTCGGTAATGGATTACGTTACAAACTGCAACATCGAATTATCAAAAGTTGGATAATCTTCATGTTTTTATATTAAATCTTTATCGTTGAGTCATTTAACGTTGTTCAATTGCACAGTCATTAAATTATTACCAGGGTCAACTCCCTCCTTAATCATCGCATTGGATCCTTCTCAGTGGAATTCCAAATATGGTATAAAGGCGCATGGAGTCCGTCCAAAGGGGAAAGTATATTCTGGGGTGAGACGGAGGAGGTGGAGGAAGAGGAAGCTCGAGAAAATTCAATTTTCTTCAACTCTCTCCCTCCTTCAACCTCAATAACCTTTGATGGGCTGTGCACACAGAGAAAATTGAACAAGTCATATCATAATGATGACAATCACTCTCATACTCTATAACTAGCACATATTTGTTTATGTTATAGCGATACGGCTATGTAGTTGAAATCGCGGGAGGAAAGACCTGACCTAGAAAAGTTGGAGGTTTCCACTGTAGGAAAAGAGTTGAACTCCTCCATGACGTGATGAAGCTAGGGAAGGCTGAACAAGCTTATTTAATAAAGCCCTTTTAAAACTTTCCTTCATTCTGTTAAAGCTCAAAGACTGTGTAACGTGATACTACTAAAGTATGATGATAGTAAATCGCACGCATTACACGTCACTTATGATAATGTATGCATTATTGACTTCCACTTTCCCCATTCCCTGTTTTATGCTTGTATTGTAAAATGTTTTCAGCGAGCTTTTCCTCCGTCAGGATCATCCAGACTTTTGCTTCCCCATCGAAAACTTTCTTTTACGGTGAAACGTGATGATGACAATGAGGAACATGGCAAGGATTGTAGATTGTGGACGCTGATGGAACGCATTTTTATTCAGAGTGTGCAACCCCTTCCAAGATTTTTGGAATGCAACTACTTTCCACGAAATAAAGAATGGGTTGGTTCTGGTTCACCATCTTTAAATAAATGGTTGGGAATGCACAAGGTAGAAACATATTTCCTTGGAAAGGTCAACGCTACGTAAATGATCATGATCGTTATCATCATGCATGACAAGGAGGAAGAAAGGGAAATGAACTTTCCTGCTTGGCAATCGCATCAAAACCTTTGCATACGTTTCAGGAAAAAGGTTTTTAAATTGCAAATGAGAAATGTGTTGTATGTATTTTTATTTTCATAGTTAAATGAAATGCGAAGGACATGACGATGACATTCACCTTTACGACTAGAATTTTACCCTTTTTTTTTACAGAGACACATTGTACAAGATTATTTTGATAAAAAATGAAAAGTGAAAAAAGACATTTAAAAACAATTTGTGATTTTTAGCCTAAATTGAAATCTCTGATTACTTTCTTTCAGGAGTTTTATGCAGCTGGGATGACTGGTGGACATACGATGGAATATCCGGTAAGTGACGTGTTTTTTTTTGCAAAGTTCACATTACCCCAGACCCTATTTATAATTTGAGTACTCCTTACATCATATCAATTGGTGGACACTCCAAGTGCTAGACCACAGTTCAAGCGAATCCCGTCCCAATGATAGTCAACATGATTTCAACATGTCAGTAACAAAACACATCATACTCAATATGAAAATGGTGAAGTGATTTTGTGTCCACTCTCATCATGAATATCATGTCCTGAAAATGATGATGACCATGGTCACTTTCTTTGATCTTCCCTATTCCTACCACCACCACGATAATGTTCATTTTTTGTGGAGTGTGAATACCCACCCCGAAACTTTTTCCTCATCATTATCATCATCTCTCCCCATTACCAGTCCATTTACTCCGCATCATCTCAAATGAGAGTGACAGTGACAGGATGAAACCACATTTATTTCCTTTTCTTCCATTTTCCTCCATCCAGCTCTTCACTTTCCCTTGACTTATTTGTGTGTCCGATCCGAAAGAGTCCGAATTTAAAATGTAGATATATTTATCTGTTACTCTCAGAAAATTCCAAGTCCATTTTCCATTGTAAATTCTCCGCATCCCATCATCATCCCAAGCAAACAATGCGTCATGGGAAAGATACAGGGTGGCTTGCAAGCATCCATTTTGGGGATTGTTATAAAAAGGGAAAATTTTCGGATAAAATGTACGACACGACGACTTGGCCCCTAATGGACCCTGACTTTTCCCATTTATCAGCTCCTATTTGTTCCTCACTCAGGAGGGAAGTCACAGTTCATGTCACATCATTTCGCTGGGTTCGCCCTCTCTCCAAAGAAACTTAAAGGGAGACCGTTGGTCAGCAAGAAAATAACAGCAAACATCCATTATACTTTGCTTTAAAAAAAGGCATGACACCCATGACGAAAAAGTCTTTTGTAAGGAAAACTTTCTTTTCTTCACTTGGACTCAAACTCTACATGCGTATATCTATCGTCATTATGATCACCAAACCATCTCCTCCCAACAAGAAAATGCCTTGGAGGCTCCATATAAAGAAACGGTCAAGATGATAATGGAAAGGGAAAAATATCTTGCAAGAAGTTTACATACGATGCATTTAGATTGTGTCCTTTGTCCTGTTGGGGGAAAATTGGATATGCATAACCAAAGCCGAATATAAAAAGGGGAAAGGGATGAACATAAAACATTTGGGAAGGGGACGAAATGGAAAGGTTGCATAGGAAAACATATCCTTCTCCTCTTGTTTACATGTCTCATCCATAAAACCTCTTTCCATGAGAATGGACCCAATGCGATCTTAAGATCAATGCAGCATCCTTCCCCCAGAATATAGATGATTTCACTCAAATCTTCACAAGTTAAGGGGAAAAGCAGTGGGATATGAACCATCACCATGCACCAGCAGCTTGCTTTGTAAAAAAATGATGACAAGACAGAAGAGGGCCGATGTATATCATCAGGATGTAGATGATGAGGATGAAGATGAGAATGAAAATGATGCTTTGAGTGAGGATCCTCTCCTCTCATTATTCAACACGAAATGGATCATTGATGCTCATGAATGTCATTGTGATGTTGGGGCCTCACTGCCCCGTTGGGACACGGGATGGGGTAATTTTTCAAAAATCCGTTGAACATCCTCTTGTATGCAAAGTCTGAGTCCCGTCGATCCACTCAGCAAAAACCAATAAAACCCTTGCCCCTTATTTCCCCCCTGCTGTTACTATATCATATTGTTACTCTGCTGTTGCAAACTTTAAAAAACACTTATTCCATTAAAACACTCTTTTCCAATGTCCTCTCCTTGACTAACCAGCGGGGCCGAGAAATTTTTCCAAGGTTATTGTAGTGCGTTGGGAGGGAAGCTTCACCCCCACTATATGACTTTTTATCTCAACTTGGAATCCAACTTGATCCTATTCAGTGTACGGGATAATATTGTAAAATAGATTTCTGTTTTGCCCGTGGTTCCATCCACACACTTTCACTCACTTTCTGAAAAGGGGGATACGGGGCCATATCTCCCAGATCAAAACTCGTTTATCCGATAACCCCTTTCTTATTACTGGCTGTGCGTTCTCGGGAACAGCGATGCTTGGAGGATATAAAAATAAATATGTTAGGTTTGCTCTCATGTCCTTTAGCCAGCACCTACTCCACCACACAGACAAGGCTGACCTTCCAGATACACTTGTTCAAATGAAAAATATAACTTGGCTGTTTGCACACTGGAATAAAGTAATATAGAAGAGGAGAGAGTTTGTCGGAGTAATTCCAAAATCTCTCAAGAGTCATTTTTATTTCTTCAAGAGACTTTCCCGTAGAAAGTTGGAAGGATGAGGAATAAGAAGGAAGTGAGGACTAAGCTCGTCAAATTTATCTATCGTTATGTTGAATAACCTACTGAGGATTTAATATTATATCAAGCTACTGTTAACGCTCCTGGGATACAAGTCAATATAAATGGTCATAAGCTGGGTGGTATTGGGTGCGTGCGTATCCAGCTATTTTCACAATCAGTTGACAAGACAAAGCCGCTCGAGATCCCACCACGAATTAAATCATCATATATCACACATTCCAGATTAGCAGCAGTCTGAACTTGTTACTTAAGTCATTGCAAATATTGAGTTTAACAAAACTTGCCGTTCGCAAAAATGCTAAAGAAAAGTTTATTGATGATATATTGTAATATTTTCGTTAAATTAACTAATACTGATTAAAATGTCAAGAAAAAGTAATTTCCGTGACCGCTAACCAGCCACCGACATCATCGCCAATTTGCAATAAAGTTGTCTTCCCCTTCTAGCTTCAGAATCATCAGGTTGGGTTGGGATGAGCGCCAGCACACATCTGCAATAATATCCTCTTGGGCTATACATTATTCATGTTAATGACAAGAGTAATCTGGAAATCACTTAAAATCCTTTCATTTACAAAGAAAAACTCTTTTCCTCCACCATTCCCAAACGGCTCTATCTATTCCACCCCCCACATATAATTTTTTTACGATCTCCATTAACCAGATAGAACAGCTTATCATAAATTCCTGTCGTTTTCTTCTCCTTCCTTCTCTTTGCTTATATGTGGCGCCGCGTCCGTCAGTTCCATTTTAGTTTTGTCTCCGTATCCATATCACATATAGATGGGTTTTTAGGAAATTCGCAGAGAAATCCAGTTCTTTCCCCTCATCCTTCTGATATGGATAAAGTTGAGTAAGGATTGGTGAATGGGTGGGTGGATGGGCAATGATGTGATGATGGTCATAGTGGATTTTCGTTTACAGCCCAGAGGACTACATCCATCCACTTATTATGTAATCCAATAGCGTTGTGTAAAACCTTTGGAACGATACAGACAAGAAACTTTCTTGCTTCTTTTCAGATTCCGTGAAGAAAAAAACTTTTTTTTTATGGCACAGCGGCTTTCTCTACTTAGATCAGTCGTCGGCACTAAGTTAAGTAAGAGGAAGTAAGTGAGTAGCAATGCATTTTATTCCCAATAAAAAGCCTGTCGGATAAACCCTTAACGTTGACTTTCTCCTTTTATGCCAGTTGCCCTCTTAAAACGAAAGTTTTTTTTTTCATGATCGGCTAATGATTGTCAAACATTGTTGAATCTGTTTTTATACGACCTTTTTGTACGGTATTAAAAGTAAAGTGGGGGATGTCGATCCCATTCCGCCGGAGGAGTAAAGGCAGAGATTAGAAAAGAGCCGTGATAGACCCTATTGCGAATACTTTTCAAACTCATAAATCACCAGGAAGTATAAAAAATTGGAACTGGAAAAAATGCAGACATTGTAGTTGGGGAGTAAAAGGTTGACCAGCTTTTTGCACCCTGTGCAGGAGGAAATGTAAAATGGTTCTTTGGAGCCATCAGGGTCGAAGAGGGGAAAAAAATATCCCAGAACATGAAACGGAGAAAGGAGGACAGCCTCGTTCTCCACGTTTATGTTTATACGTTTGATCCACATCTGTTTGTTGATCTATTACATCTCCTGAAAGAGAGGAGCAACACTTCCTGTTTCCAGCTTGGACCTTTTTTTATGGAACGGGTTTGATTTCAATTTTTACGACCTAGCTAAACATTATATCATCCCCGTCATCAAATCCAAGCTGGATTGGGGAATGTAGCTTGTACTTTGTGTAAAATGAGAGGATCCTATTTACCAAGACAGTTGATATGAAATAAAAGTGGAGATTTTTAAGAGTCTACAGCAGATTTATATTTCAACATGTTAGGATTGTTGTGACCTTTGAACGGTCCCATCAACACCAGCGTCATTGATTCCCTCCAGTCTCCTGGTTTTCATCTGTCTTCCATTGAGAAATGGTCGTAGAATTTCAATTTTCTCTTTCAAGGCTGTTGCTAGAAGGACAATCTAACTATTTGGATTTAACAGGGGAAATATAAATAATTATATTTACGAGATGCAAAGTTGTGTCCGCAGCCAATACCACAATTTCATTTTCAAGTGCTTCATTTCAACGAAATTAAAATCTTCAGTTTTTTTACCACAAATAACTTGGGTAAATTATGGAACCCCTGCATTTCCAAACAGTCTGTTACAGCATGGTAAAAATATTTCTGATCTTGTGAATTGTAAAGATTACGCGACCACACACACCAGCAACGATATTTGGTGACTCTCATCATCTGGCAAGTTGTCGCAAAGGGGAAGGGAAGCCCAAAAAGGGGAAAAAATATGCTGAGGTCATCAAAAGAATGAGAATTCATCTTGAGGATGTGTTCGCTTCCTTCGCGTGTCTTCCCCACAAGACTTATATTCCCGGTCCCCTCAATGTCATTGACTTTAAACTTGCTCTCCATCCTATTCCAGCATATATCTACCTACTTTCAACTTTCTTTTGGGAAGGTTTTCCCTCCTTCTTAGAATCCATACAATTCTTGTTTAAACTTGCATCTTCCTCCCAATCTTCAACCACTTTTTTTCATTTACTTCTATTTTTTTCTTGAAACCAGAAAACCTTTAGCTTGTCTTTGCACTTTTTCCCCCCATTCCCTTGAATTTCCCTCTCCCTTTCTTATAGCCGTAGTGTTGACTTTGCTTTTTTATCCTATTCTGTCTTCTTCCCTTTTCATGCAACTTACAGATTTTTTTATGTGCTAGTTTTTTCCCATCCTTAATCCATTGAAGATATGGAGCAAATAGGCATCTTTAGTAAATGGAAGAGTTGGAGAAAAAAATCTTCTATACCCACATGCGTAAATAGCTACGTTTTCTTTCTGCTCGCATTCCACTTTCATAAAGGAACTTTCAGGTTTTGATAAGTTTGCGAAACGAAACTTATCTAAACAGAGGATGACGAGGTGCAGGGAAGGATTTATCTGTAAAGATATGAGTAGGTATATGACTATGCGTGATGTTTTGTCATGAATGAGTCCACGGTCGAACCACTCCTTATCTTTTTTATCACTTCTCTTCAAATCTATACATATATTGCTGTTCAATATGGCATGACTGACTGGATGTGTAGCTGGAATAGAGAAACGAGGCTCAAGGCCTATTTATTAAATCCGCGGTGCAGTGGAATAAACCTTAATATCTGGATCTTCCTCCTCTTCAAAATAAAATCCCCTCTCAATATATTCACCCATTCCCATACACAAATTTTTGTTTTGATGATGTTTTGATGATAAGGGAAAGATGCGGAAATTCCATCAGCCGTCCCCGTTTTCTGTCATTAAAAATCATAAAGGAGCTAGCAATAAGTCGAAAGAAATGCTTTAGTCTTCATTTGAATTCATTTCGTTCCAAGAGAATGTAGCTGGTGTGAGATGGAAAGTATTTAGGGAGTGGAGGCTCTGCCCATAAATAGATAGTTGGTGGGGATGAGGAGACGAGACGATGCATCTTGCTCCTATTTTTTCGGTTAGTTGATGCGTAAAATAGACATAAAATATTGGGGACTCAATGAATATTATTATTCCGCAACCATGCCAGCTACGCATCTATGAGTGAAAGTCGTTGCAATTAATCCTCTGCCAGAGAAAGAAAATCTCTGTCTCATTAATTTACACGAGGAATCATTTTCCAGGGAATTAGCGGGAGGAGGAGGAATATAATTTTTCCGGGGAGACGTTGATAAACCCGGCACTCATTTCAAACTGACACGTTTCCCCTTCCTGAGAGTTGGTGCAGATGAAAGGATAATTTATATTGCTTTAATGAAGATCAACCTGAAGGTCCTGTACAGGAAGACTGCAACGTGTGTGTAGTGTGTAATGCAACGAGGAAACGGGGCTATATATATTTTTTTCTTGACGAGGAAGAGGATTTGATAATATGCATGGATGAGGTATAAATCTTTACAACTGCAGTGTGATGATGACCACCACAGGTGGTTAGTTGACAGGAGGCTGCATATCGTCCTCATAATGGATCCTCCAGTGGAGGGAATGAGTAGGTTCTTAACTCAACCTTTAATCGACAATAAAACTGGGATTGTAGTTTCTCTATTCCCTACTGCCATGTGTGATGAGAGGATAATAAGAATTTAAATATCTCTGGATGGGGAAAGCCTCTTAAAGAACCACGCTTCTCATTTAAGTGTAGATGAGTCCATTTCTTCAAGTGTTCGGGTACAATTCTCTCATTCGCTTTTGGAATGGAATTCTGGAATGTGCTAACTTTGGGCAGAGGGTTTCCATTTCCCCCAAAGTGCAAATAAATGCAGTTCTATTCTCGCAGTATCAGATTACCCCTCCAGCGGAGCTTTTGTTGCTATACATATGGAGTGCGTAGCTGTTACATAAGTAGAATGCTGAGATGGGAGAAAATCTGAGGTGGAGTGGAAAGGGGAACGAAGACAGATAAGAAATTTATTACCCCTCTCGCTAGCAGGATCAGAAAGCACGGGAAGGAGAAGTCTTTGCAATACCCTCAAGAGCTTTTTCGCCAGTTAGGGGGGAGAGGATTTTATGGTGGTGGATCTTGCTATTGAGCTCATTTCCCTTCTCACTTTCACCCAGAGCATGGAGAGGGAGAAGCAGCAAGTCTGCATAATATTCTGCTTGGACTACTTCCCGATTTTTGGCTCCACTCGATCTGTAATAACAAGCAAAAATCCCTATCTCTGTTGGAGTGGAATCCTGTCCTCGCCTTCGTTACGCGGAGGAGCGAGTGGGAAAACAATTCGTCAGCGGTGCACTTTTTGGTGCAACTTACTTTAACCATCCATTACCATTATTACGCTTTCATGTTGGGCATAAATGCAAAACCGCAAAGACAACATGATATGGAATGCATCTGGAACTCACGGGAATTTTGATGAAGGCATGATACTCTACCTGTTCCCCAAACCTATCCAATCCACTCCATTTCATCTTCACATTCCAGCCCAGCTCTCCTCCGCCTTGTCATGAGAAACGGGGACAAGAACTCTCCATTTGTCTTCCCTGTCAAAATAGGAAAGTTGACGGAAGTTGCTTGGTTTTCCCTAAGAATTTGTCACAGATTTAAAGCATCATTTTGCGGTGAAGCCATACCCAGAACCCAACCAGATTATGTGGAATCTACTAGTATATGCCGGGTTGTGACGATCAGAATAAGATTTCCATGTCGGTCTGACGGGAAGGAAGGATGATGAGGATAATGATGATGAGATGGGTGCAGTCAATCTTTCCCTCCAAAAATTATATATACATATAAACCAAGAAGGCCATCTCATAAAAGGGATAAAATGTGCATTGGAATGTGAGACAATTGCTGATTGCACATTACCTTTTATGTTTCATCCCTACAGCTCCTCGCACAATGCCCAAAACAGGGTAGCATCCTCTCCACATCCTCCTTTGAGAAAAAGACACTAAAGCAGTTCCACAATCATCACGCTTGAATTAGCAATAACACAAGTGAAAGCTGTTTTTCCACTAAGTTAGCTTCCAATAGTAATGGAGCAGCTTTGGGCTCACAGCTTTTCCCACCACCAGAGCCATACCAACATAGCATACCATCATAGCAGATATCAAGTGAAACAAAATATACACAAAAAAAAGAGAAAGTCGTCCTTTTCTATAAAAAACATTGTAATGTGAAGAAGACACGACAAGATTCTCAACCTTCATACTTGCATACCACCCAGGTTGAGAGAAAGTACACGATAAAATAAACTTGATTCTCCTTTTCCGAACCAATAAACCTTCCTTTTTATTATTTTTCTGTAGTATCCCTGTAATTGTCCCCCATTTCCGACTCCTTTCTCTTCCTCCCCCTTCAACTTGACCATGAAAATAGAATAACAAACAAACACGGAGAGGGAAGAGGAACAAGTCATGTGTGTTTGTCTTTGAGTCTTTGAGTTTGTATTACTCAAACGTAAACATTTCTCCCCCGTCAATTGCCCCGAAGGATGAAGATAGGGACCAATACCACGGCATACTTAAGAATGACAATTGGACAGAGCAAGAGACAGAAGAAGAACAACACTTAAAAGATGATGATAACAAGGCTAAGAATATAGAGTACATGAAAGGGGAGCAAGTCAACTTCAACATGAGGCTTGTCTTTATTCTTTGCAAGATCTCTTTTATAAATGTCGAGACAAAAAAACAAGATGACAAGAGGGAAGAATAGGGATCCTTGCTGAGCTGATCTGATAAACATCAGCTCCATAGTCTTGTGAAATAAGATGCCTTTTTTGTGTCTGACGACACCCGTCCTTTGAACGGCTTATTTTATACTCGATCGGAAAAGAATGAACTCATCCTTTTACCTAACAGAGTGAACTTGACTTTCTCTGATTCTTTTCTTATGAAGTGTTAGGTAAAAGAGAAAGAGATATTGGGAACAAGTAGAGTGGCACTGGCTCACCGTTGAAAACGGAGCTGGAGTGAAAGTTCAAATGACGGCTCCTCTTTACCCTCCCGATTTATTGGGGATAAGAGGATGAAAGTGGGAAATGAAGAGGTAAAATGTGTCATCTATTTTTTCAAGAAACATAATTTCTTTTCTTTCAAGATTACGTTGATAGGTGCATTTTCTGGATGCAATTCATTGACAGCCTATCAGATTTCTTTACTTGCACCTATCCTATTGTCCTATTGTTTTATAGTTCTTAGTTGAACCAGAAGAAATTTTGTTGTTTAGTTCATAAAAGCGAAGTAATCAATTCATCGAATTTTTTATTGTAAAAAAAATGACTTTAACACACAAAGAAAAATTACAATTGCATTTATTAAGTTAAAGCTATATTTCTCTACTGTGCTCATCCACTGTATTCCTCCCCAATAAAAACATTTTTACAGGACAATCTAATAATAACTAGGCGGAAAGAAAGTTGTTTTTTTTCTCTAGTTTTTTTACAATCACACCCACCCCTGCCAACAAAACAAGCTGTACAGACACTATAACCCTTATATTTTAATTTACACTCTACCCGACTGAATAAAACGAAAAAAAGAGAGAAAAAAGGAGGAAGTTCATTGTGTTGAAGTAAATTAATGGCTACATAACTTTCCCTCTTTGTGCAACTCAAGTTGGAGTAGTTCTTTCCCCTTTCCCTCCACTCTGTCCTTCAGTGCATTTTTGCACTTCCTAAAATAAACTCGAGTAAAAAGGAATTAACAATGCTTAGAAAAAAGTGGGAAAATGGCTTATTCTCTCCACCTAACTGAACTCCGGGTTCGGTTTTTTTTTCGGTGGGGCTCTGTCACCAGTGAACATATGGATTGGCTCGTGTCAATATCGTAAAAAAGGACAAAGCAAGGGAAGAAAAACGAATTCCTTTCTCTGAGACACAAACACATTTTTCTCATTTCTCTCATCTATTGTCATGTTTGTTTAGCAAAGCAGCAGCAGTGTCTATAAATGCTATGCCTATCTGTGATCAGCACTGCGTGATTAGCTCTGCCTCCTAAATTAACTAAAGGGAAATTAACTCTGCTCGTTTCACACGTTCTTTCTCCAATGGCTCATTGAACCCAGTCCTTTTAAGTGTAGCTGGACATCCAACTAGATAGTTGAATGGCGTAAGTGTAAAGACTCTGGACAAAAATGGATGGGAAAAAACAATGAATGAGATTGGGTCAGGCATGAATGCAACTTAAAATATGTTGGGCAAGTTACTCAAAAATGAGACTCACGAATAAGTACGTGTTGTTTGCCTGTTAGATTCAAAATTGTTTGTGTCAAAAATGGAGGAAGGAGCTTGATGCATTTCAAAATCATCTACATACATTCCTCACGGCCTACTAACCAACCGCAGCCATATCATCATCAGTATCACCTTTCACCATCATCTCATTTCATCCTCATCAAGGTAATAAGGCATGGCCCGATAAGAGGGAATATTGGGGGAGGAAAGTATCAGTATTCACTGTTGAAAGAAACGTGATGGAACGCGAAGCTAGCGCGCTTATGTTTTTTTGAGGAGTCCCTCGAGACCCCATGGATGGATGGAGAGCCTTACGGCTCACTCACTTTAACCTTCTCATAAATCAACATTGAAGAGTGGAAACAATTAATTGGCACTCAACTCTCTCAAAGGAATAACCAAACTGACATCTATCATGATTAGCCTTTTCTACTTTGAGTTAAGCTAATATATGGAATCATCACTGGTGGTCGGGCTAATTTCTCGAAGAATTATTACGTTTCCGTTGAATTCCTTAAAAAATAATACCTTTTTGTCCTCAGACATCAAAAGGGATTTTCACAGGAAGGAGGGCTTTTGCATTCATATATCGAAATTGTTTCCTTTTGCCCCTCAACCTAGAGGAGATTGGAGGATAGGGAGGGGAGGGGGCACAACTTTTGATAGCAAGCTATCTAGCAACTTACCTTCCTTACTTGGAAATATACCGGCAACTCAGAACTTGCTTCTACTTTTTTCTCCAGAAATGGGATATGAAGCTCTAGTTTAGTCCAAGTTTTCCGAAAACACTGACTTGTTTTTTGGTAGAAACTTTTTCCCTCCGATACCTATCTTCAAAGTTAATCAGGAATATATCCCATTCCATACATCAGGATCCAGTCTTCCATTCTGAGAAAAACAGTGGCAATTTAAGAATCCCGTTAACTGTGAAGAAAAGGTGGAAGCAATAAATTAGCATAAATTGACGAAAGCCGACCACTGCACCGCTTCGTTCAAACAGAATTATTTTTAACAAAGCCCCATCTGCCCTTGGAAAAAATCCAAGGCGAAAGTAAATATACTTGCGCTTCATCCATTTTACTTTAAAAAAATGAAGTACAAATTATATCTTAAGCTCATTATTCTTATCAAGGGAGCAACAGTACTCACTGTCAGATGGAACATGGAACCTTCGACTTTCCTTAATTTGCAGCTGTAGTTCTTCCAACTTTCCTCTTCTTCTACAAGCTCAAGTTTTTTCCTCCTTAAAAATTACCATCCCATCGTCAGTTAGTACAAGGAACATTTACATTACATAAACATGAGTGTAGTTACTATATTTCCTTACGGAAAAAAACGGGAGGTCGACATGACCTAATCGTAAGATTCCCAGGACATATTACATCATGTAATACAATATGTAGAAGAAGAAAAAGTTGTGAAAAGAGATTTGTTATCCTAAAAATGGCTCTTACATCAACTATCAACTTTTACATGAAAACTTTTGTTATATTTTCTCCACTGAATATATTTCCTCTTTGGGATGGGATTCACTAGACGATCTCAAACCTGGGGTCTGATTTGGGAGAAAGCCAGTGTAAAAAGCACGCTTGGTTAGATTTCACAAGGATGGAAATTGGAATGGAAGTATTTTCCCTATATGCAAAAATTATGGATGATAATTGCTAGTTTGAAGACGAAAACTAAATTTTATTCATTTACTAAATACGGGGCGAATTGAGTAATGCGTTGTGTGGAATCCTCAGGAAAATTATATAAAAAATATTTTTCTACCAAAGGAATAGGAGAAATCAGTGCAGTGTGCTTTGCCATTCACTTCCTCTTTGCACTGACGACGGATAAAAAATATGTTCTGTGGCGACAGGAAAGGAGACGAAGCGATGGCGACAACTTTCTCCCACTCTATATTCCCTCGGCTCAGCCCTACCATATGATATCATGGCGCGTGTGTCTGACTGAATTGAAAGTTATTTTTTTGTTACGGTATGCGACTTTTTTATATCTTTTATGGCGGAGCCGACGAGCAACTTACAAGATATCTTTGTCATGATAAGATGACGCTATCCTTGCTTTGGGATGAGTTTGAACATGGGATAGATATACACGTATTATGTATATACATTTGGGGGAAATGAAAGTTTGAATGAGTGAGTGAAATGAATATCATGATGTTTTTTTTTGCAGGGCCAGCATTTTGGGGGTTGATCAATCCACAATGGAATTTATGCAGCAAGGGTCGGCGCCAGAGTCCAATCAACATAGAGCCTAGCAGACTCCTTTATGACTCCCAACTTCGGCCCATTCACATTGATAAAACTCCGGTAAGTCATTTATCATTTTTCTGGCTCTCGCTCCAGCTCCCCCCGTCCTTGCTTACATCACATTACGTTTTATACTCTTATCGACTCCATTTCATCTCCTCAACTTTCCTAAATGGAACGGAATCCCAAGTTTAGACGAGCCCAGTTTGGGGAGGAGAGCTCTCCAGATGAAATGGGAATGTTTATCATGAGAATTTAATTGCATCTTAGCAAGCTGAATTTTAACTGTGATCATGATCATGATGGAAAAAAATAATTTTATTTATTATTACATCGTCTTTATTAAGTTTTCATGGTAATCATAACTTATAAATAGTTTACTTCTTCAAAGGTAACAAAACTTGCCGGAAAACTTCAATTTTGTGAAAACCTCGTACGTATAATACGTATAAGCCATGTGTTACCTTCGCAATTCAAGATAGTTTCTTCGAGCACATGTCAGAATCCGGTTCATGTGAATGCTTTCTACTACGTTGTCCTCCATCACGTTGCATTATATTAGCCAGCCTATTTCCTCCTTCTTACATTATACGGAGGATCACGTACTTCCAAAGACAAGACACTCCTGATGGAGAAAGAAATTGCCAAATTATGGGATGACTCGGATTTTCTGATTGTAGTTGACTTACAGTGATAATAATAGTAATCCCATGTCCGCTCAATGCAATACGGAAAAGAAATAATCATAAACGCTGATTGATGGAAAGCGGATGACATAATACATCTTCTAGATGTCTTCCTTAGCTCAGAACTTTCATCATCCTGAAATAATCATATCAAGAGATCGAGACATTGTTCCTTCAGCCCTCCCTTCACGGGTTTGGAGATGAAAGGAAATAGTTACATTCCAGGTGTATGAGCCATGTCTTTAGGCTGTGAAACCAAAAGTGGAAAATCTGTTCCAAGAATCTTACCACATCCAGTGATAGCGGTGGGGTGAGCGGAGTGTAATCAGAACCAGGTAGCCGCGCTTCCTTACTCATCCCATCACAAAGACGCATTCTCCTCCACCCTAATTTTATTATTGTTATTATATGCGTAATTTTTCATTGCAAGATGAAGGGAAGCTCAAAATGTATTTCTTCCTAGAAGATAAAGCTATGCACCCATCCAAGCATTCAAGGACAGAAAAAAGATATGCATTGCATCAGCTCCACAGTGCTTCTCTCGTATTTCAACTGTTAGCGCTAATCTGATAATTTATAAAATTGCAAATCCAACAATAAAAATAATTTCGTTGGAAGTGCCATCTTCTATTTTTGTCGGATGTGCAAGGCAAGCTAAACTATGATAACAAGAATGCTGCTACAATGATATGATGAGAATCATCTTTAGGAAAAATTTCACTTTCACTTCCATCTCCACACTGGCAACAAGCCAAGAAAGTCTTTATTGTCCCCTGATAAATTTCTATCCGCTCCTCCCTGACAAGTAGTACAAGGGCAGGGGAGTCCTTCACAAAAAGAAAACCTTTTCTGGAGAAAGTCGAAGTTTCCACCATTCCCATTCCATTTTCGGGTATAATACATAATGTAATGTCCAATTCACATTGAATATATGTTTTCCTTCTTAAGTTCAATTTAAGTCAAGTTATTGACGGGATTGGTGGCTTCCCTATTATTACACTGTCCTATATATGTTTTTCCTAAAATGTTGGATTCTTTTGGGCTCCTTTTATTCTAAGAAGTAAAGCGTTGCCTCTTACAAAAATACGCCAGCGGTCCACGTCAGATTCAAGCATTAGCTAGTAAATCAATGGAGATACATTTATTCCTAATCATTCTAATGGGCTCTTTCTTGAGAAAAAATCCTCGTGTGTAATGCACTGTTTGTGCGTATAATTCTACAAAAAACTCATCCTGCAAAATACATACATCCAAACTTACTTGAGCCTTTTTCTTCTTCCCACTTTCCAATCCCAAACATTGATCGTCTTTTTCTCCCTCCTTTCTCCCTGTATTTTGTTAGGGATGTGCTTATATGTAACCTTGATTTTGTAACAGTGACGGAAATGCATATGACTTGAACTTATGGTTAGTTAAAGATGGAAAGAAATTCATTTCACATTTCAGAGACGCGCTTTTCTCATCTCCCACTTTTAAAAAAGCTCGCTATATGTTCGAGATGTTCCTGAAAAGTCTCATCGTTCTTTCCCACAACAAATGCGATAGTGTCTGAGTATATGTATATGGCTTGGTGGAAATGTTATCGAAAGACTTGAAGATTTTTTTCGCTGACTAAGCAAAAAGGGAAGTCATTGGAAGGAGAAAGAAAGCAAACCGCTATAAATATATCATGGTTTAAGCCACTACTTCCCCTATTGCCAATGAGCATAATATGATGATGATGACGGGCCTGGGAAAGCTTCCCGTTTCATATACATTCCACTTCCCTCAGATTATTAGAAAGTGGAGGATTGCAGTTTCTGCATTCACTTCCCTTTTATTTACTCTAACTGAGTTTCATTCAAATACACTTTCTCTCTTCGGGGGTGAGATGCACACTTAGCACAGATTATATTTGACAAAGAAGGAGAGAGATTTTTTTGAGCTTGTCTGGCTCACTGTTTACCCGGGTTTGTCACACAGGCATATAGCATCACCCCCGCCACATCACATCATTGCATACATACCACCGTCCCAATCCATCCACCAAGCGAGGGAAACCTTTCTCCTTATTCTTGGGTGTCGTTATGTCTATTTGATTTTTGGATTTCCTTGAGTAAAAAAGCCACCTTTAAATCTACATGAAAGGGAGTAAGTTGAGAGGGGATATTAGAGGCAAACTGATCTCATTGTGCTGGTGTGTACCAATCAAACACTATCGATGCTGAGATAGTTTCTACGAAGAGGAGAGAGTAAGAAAATGTCCCCTTTCCCACACGCACGCATCCCAACAATGTCCTTAACTACTTTGCTTCTGTCGTTATTTTCCTACTAATGGTGATGATGATGATGATGATGACGATGCAATCTTGAAAATGCAATCAATGGATGCACTCTCTCCTGCCCCTCCTAAGAATCGGAGAAAAAAATGTGTTCTTAGCAATGCCCACAAAAAATGCATTACTGCGGAGGAGAAAAAAACATAGTCACAAACATTTCTACTTATATATCCTTTCAAGTATAAGTATTGCCATTTCTTATCCAGTTTCACGAGGACGTCCAATATAAATGCCTATAAGTTCCAACTATTTTCGGGAGAAAGTGTGAGCCGTTAGCCGAAAATAGTTATTATTTGAATCAGTTTGGTTTGCCAGAGACATTACACAAAGTTCCATCAAAGTTCAGCTGGAACAAATAGTGACAAAAAAACTCATATCTTTCTCCCACTTTTCGTCCCTCTCCCACTCTCCAACTTTCCAGTTTCCCCAGCGCTAATGTGAAAGAAAATATGGGAGAGGTGGGATGACATACAGGGGAAAGGTAGGAAGGTGCTGCGGTTGATTTTGATACTAGGATAGGGACTATATCACTTCGAGTTTTGGGTTACCCTTACCTTCATTACATCATCCCTATCATCTTCATACCAGAAGAACGAAACTCTTTTAAGGAGTTCGACTTTCGCAAAGAAAAAAATCCCATTTTTTCTTCAAAGTTTACTTTTCATTGTTTGCCCACCAAAGCCATTTCCGTGTAGAATAAGGTGCGAGACCTATTGATGGTGGCTTTGGAATCGTCTACTATTTTGGAGACGCAGTGGAGTGCAATGTCTTCATTTACTAGGGAGATAAACCAGTTGTAAAAATTAATATATTGAGCAATTGATATTATTGTCGTCATGAATCTTTCGGGGTTCTAAAATCTAATGAATGAAAAAAATTTGGCTAGCTTGGCAATAAATATGAAGCATGGAGGAGACCGAAACGTTTCTTTATAGTCTACAAATATATCTCACCCTTTTTCAATTTTTTTATATTTCAACTGCTTTCCCATTCCTGCTATTATTATGATGATTATTATTGCCAGAAAACTACCTTCCCATCCCAAACAATAATACAAGTTTGCATAAGATAGTACATCTCAACCGAGATATGACGTTGATGATGATCATGATAGATAATATCCCATGTAGAAATATAATGAATGCTATTGCGTGCTCACACATAACAAGGCTTTTAAGCTTTCTCCCGTCATATCTCCTGTTGACAAAGTAGCTGGGATGAAAACAGGCATAGATATTCATTCTGTGGATTCTCATCTCTGAATGATCCACAGACGAGATATAGCACGGCTACATCTCAATCCAAGCCTATTTTCTCTGCGATGATGAGGATCACGACGGCTTTCTTATGAAAGGGGTGCATATTTTTTTTTTAGTTGGGAGGGAGTGAGTTGGACGCTTTAAAATCTAGAAAAAATACATCATCACCACTTTGAAATATGTACTTTGCATGTGACGTAGTGAGCTACATTGGAATTACGTATGTAAAGAGTTTTCTTTTGGGGGACAAGTTGATTCATATTCCGGTTGCAGTGCAAGACACTTTCACTCAGAAACTGAAGGGAAGATGTGTAGATGGGTGTCTCCCTTTCAAATTGAAAATCTTGATTTTATGTCCTGTTTTAAGCACGTTCTTTATGTATAAACATTTCTCACTTTCTGTCTTCCCCCTTTTCTTATTTTTTTGCCCCGCATATCGTCCTTCTGATGAGGAGGGGGAAGATACTAATAATCAACTTGAAGTGCATATGAATGCTTTTTATTTGTGACAGGACAAGAAGTGTCTGTGGACTTGTTATGCTTTGTCCCCAATCTTCCTCTCTGAAAAAAAAAACCTCTAGATATATAGTCATGTCATGTCATGGGAGAGTGACAGAAGTACAAGGGATTATGAAAACGTTTCTTTTAACTAAAAGGGAGCAAGTATGGAAAGTGACAGATTTTTTTTCTATTCTAGTCAGTTTCACTTGAGCTATTAAAGTGATCGTGACTTTACCTCGGCTTTTTATGTACACTTTGAGCTGCTCTTAAAAACAAGGAGAAGGATCTGACGGATTAATGTGCACATGTTGGCAGTTAATGGAATGGGCTTCCAAGAAAAAATTAGACTTATCATACCCATTTATCTACTTATATGTGTGATATGATAGTGCGTATTATAAACTGTAAATATCTCTCTTCCTACATTCCACATTTTGTGATGGGACTTTTCGTTCGTTGGTTAAGCCACTGATTAAGAAAATACAAATAGGCAGAACGACAAAGTCAATTGTAGAAAATAACTTAAAACAGAAATATGCCAAGCGCGTTACTTTAAACGTTGCTTTGAGCTGAGAAAAATATTGCAGATCAAAGCCCCTGGTCCAATCTCACATGCTATTTTTCGTAAAAGTTTGATAGCAGTGATTGAACGATTGATTATCGAAAGAAGAAATGAGAATGATAAAGAAAAACTAGCCCCGCCAGCGGTTACAGGATCCCTAGCATGTACACAAAATTTAGGTTAGTTTGTGAACTCGTAAACCTAGTAATGCACGCCATATCACTCGAATAGTTAGGAGTGTACATGGTCTTTTATTGCAGATTTCTGATTAGCGCCCCAAAATACCCCTGTACACAAAGTATGAGTAAATCGTACGTAGAAAATTTTTCGTGTCTAGATTATAGAATTGTGGATTAATAAGTAAACCTAAACTCCTCTTCTGGGAATGTAATTCAACACGGGACCTAGCATATACCCTCAATTTAAAATTTCCTTAGCGTACCCCGAATTTAATCTGGGACTTTGCATACAATCCAATTTATCATTATTGGACTTAGCATGGTCCCAAATTAAAATTTTGCGCCAAAAATTCGCGAGATTTATACATTTGACATACGGGGGGGGAATTTAACAAGGGACATGGCATGAGAACAAATTTTAACATATAGTAGCTTGAAAATTCCGTAGTCACCTGCTACTGCTAAAGTGCCAAACCAGGAAAGCTCACGCACAGTGCA
>JAQGAH010000805.1:0-25029 GCA_034696885.1 Lepidocyrtus paradoxus | reverse complement strand
ACCCAGAAAATTTATACTCTGATTAATTCTCCCGGAATTGGAGTGGATCGGCCTTAAATTAAATGATAGTGATCATCTCCTTCTTATCACGCTATCAAATGATAGGGCTCTTTGGTCTGTTCACTTTTCACCTTGTAGCTTTGCCTTCTTCGCGAGTTTACACTTTGAAGCTCAAGTGCAGCGGTGCAGTTAGGTATAGTGCAGATTGGGCCTTAAGAATGCGAAGATTTTTTCTGTAAACTTGTAAACACCACCTTGATTATTGCAGAGATCCACTTGCTTACCTGTTAACAGAAGGTGCGTTCACTTTTCAAATATGAGTTTTATCTCATCATATCATCAGCCTTCATTATCAATATGGGGATGATGAGTTCTAAATAGCAAATCTTCATTGCATTAAATCCCAATAAAAGTTATTCATTAACAAGTATTAACAAGCGATGTATCCTTAAAGATCTTTCATGCAGTAAGTGCATTATCGAAATTATAGAAGTTAAGTTGGTAAAAAAATAGAATGAATGGCTAGATTATTCTGAGTATTTGTTTTTTGTAGCATCTTCATTTTCATTTAGCAAAATTTGAAATGCTTATACCTTGGCTATAGATTGATCTTTGCAACTTAATCAACCAGTCAACCACCATCTTGCATTATGCATCTGCACAAGCAAATTAGCGTGATTGGAATAAAAATAAGATTACGAAAGCAAATCAAAACATTAACTACCAAAAATTAAGTTATTGAATGATTTAATCGCAGGGATGATTTTCAAGCATGGGTGTTATTTAGAGCAAAAAATTATTTTCATTTCAATTAATTGTATAATGGTATTGTTATAACTTAACTTGTTAGCTATCCTTTGCCCTGTCAGATCTACATGGATCTGCCCACAATTAAAATTTTACTACCTGTACAGAAAAGAAATTGCCTACTTTATACGCGTATACCTACCGACCTTAACCTTCTGCGTCTCACTTTCTCCCATACAATCTTCATAAAGGTTTGTGACGAACTTGGAGTGTTATAGATGGCCTATCGAGGCAGATAATTCTAGTGCGTTTTGTAACTGGTATTAAGTGTAGGAACAAGTGTAGGATTTCACCATCAAAATCCTTGACATTTCCTAAATCCTCTTCCCTCCCATATGCTATGAAAGTGAAAGCAATAAGAGATACTTTATATCTTTTGAATACTCAGATTTTGCTTTAAGCCACTTACAAAAAAGTTGTTTACCAAACCTAAGTATGTAAGGAATATCAAGTGAGTGTTGAGATTTGTATCGGCAACTAACTTTCACTATTCTTAAATCATAACGAGCAAATGTTTTTAGTAATGCAATTGTATGCTTTACGAAATATGACCCTCTGATATGGAATGAAAGCAATGGAATTAAATCATTTTCTCCATACCTAGAAAGTTCCATTTGAGAAGACAAGCTGACAGAAAATCATCTAAGAAAAGTTGACAACAGCAAAGGCTTTTATTTTATCACGCTTCACTTTCATCTCATATCAAGTGTCCACTTTCCCTCGTGTAACTGCCAAGGCTGCACATGCCCTGCTCATAGTTATGAGAGAGCCTTGAACATATTTACTTCTGATGGAGAAAGTGGAACTGGAACAGGACTTGCGCTTTTACTTTTCCCAACTTATTTTGTCATACAAAACGCGAGATTCGTAAATTTTATTTACGTGACAAGACAAGAGATATGATGTAAGCGTGTGCTAGTTGAGACATGGGCTACTTCAGTTCACGCTTAATGAGATTGAGGACAAGTCCGGACACGCTTTTCATTTCCTTTTCATCCATCAACTCATTCTCTAGGAAATACCTTTCATATATTTGATAGGGAGGGGTGGAACTTTTTTCGAATGGACTACTAGAATTCCCATCATTGCAAAGTTATGAAAATGCCAATATTTGCTCCGCGTTCATATTGAATCTACCCAGGTCCATTTGACATATGCTGTGCTCAATTCATTTCCTATTAACTACTTAACTTGGCATTAAAGGAACCTCAAAGTGCAAAGATGACAACATTTCCGCTCCAATCTTACCGTTACAGTACGGTTGCATGTTGCATTTTCCACTATATTCCTGACAACATAAATTGAAACAAACTCAAATAAAATTAATGCTCTCAACCGCATGCCTCCGTTCCGTCACAAGCTTTTTTGTATTGTCAACTTTAATTCATTTCTTATTTTATGTATTTACCTTTCGCTGTCATTTTCAAAACTCATATAATAAGAGACAAAATCCTGTGGCCTGTTGCCTGTTCCAGGAGTTGTGTGTTGACAGAGCTCTTCCGGGTCCAGTTATTATTCCGCGAAGCAATTAGTCGTGTGGAAGGGGAAGATACGAACTTTGGATTTGACGGGTGGAAGTTTAATTAAAAGAGTCATATAAACGTGGGATTGTATCTAGAATGCTTGACTTGATACCTTCAAGGAAGACAAAAGCTTTTAATTTTAATTATTGTTTTTGTTTACTTCCGGACAAACCCCTTTACAATAGCTAGTTTCGAAGTAATTAACTTGGCTGCCGTATGACAGTAATACACGATGATATTGCATTCTCAAGTCAACAATGTTTTCCAAATATTTCGCAAATTAATTTTCAAAAACATTCCTTCACCATATTTTACCCTGAAACAAATTTATCCTGAAGGATAAACCTGCTTAAAAAATTCCAAAATTAGACTCGTTGCATGAAAAATATTCTCAGATGACCTTCAGAAAACCCAAGGGAGAAAGTTTCAAAGACAAGTATCACACATGATCCGTCTGTTTTTCATTTTATATAGTGCTTAGAATAAAGTCTGGAGGGGCCATTAAGACTTTCTCGGGATGAGACAGACGGCTATCGCCTAGAAATCCAGTACGTGCGTCATATGTCACGAAAACTAAAGTATATAGTTCCCACTTTGTTTACCTTTCAGAGACATCATTCTGACAGACATGAGCTCACTCTTAATGCAAATGTGGTCTGGTTCGGTTGCAAATGTCACTATTCTAGGTGATTATGTGACATTGATGCTGTATTCTTTTATGGAAATACAAAATATACTACTTGAATCGAGACCGTATCAAGCTAAAACTATCGGAATAAGCTGTAGGGTGACATAAAGCGTTTTGCCTTCTTTCCCGGCTCCAGGTCTTTCTTGCTATCACTTTATACGAAAGAGTTACTTTTCTATGCAAAAACTTTCTCATGCAAAGTTTGACATAAGTCATTTATATCATTTGTAAGAAAGCATTATATAAATTCTAACGGTAATGTAGGACTCATCTGCAACGTACATCTAACAAATCGGTAAAAAATTGTTCGCTTCATATTACAATACGCCCATATCTGCCATATCGCCTTCATCACCCCAATATAGACTTTTTACAATTTCCAAGGAAAGTACTCCATAATCAGACAGCCAAAAAATGTCAAAGCATCACTATCTGCATTGGGAGTATCTAGTTCCAGTCCCTATTTAATCCCGACATTTTCCACTTTTTTGAAACCCATTTAGCCGGACATGATCTTGACACACGCCTACTCAACCTTAACCATGAAGATTGGAGAAGTGGGAAATGGACGATGGGATTTCAGCCTTCTTGTTATTTGGATCCTCCATCCAGATTCAATTCCTTCCGCAGATAAAATCCAAAATCTGGCATTACCCATTTCAAAATGTGCTATATCTACATCTGTTCATGTGTCTCCTATTCTATCTGATAAAATTGCATTCATGGGGGAAAAGTCCACTTCCCTAATCACTTCTTTTCTTGTCCTTTCAGTTCAATATAAAGCAGCTCAAAAGAGAGAGAAAAAGAATTTACGCTACAACTACGACTTCCATATATGTACCTTCGTTGCAGGTGACGTCCTTCAGGTCCTTCTCAGAAGAACAGGAAAAAAGTAAAATAGTCACGAAATCTTTTACTTGTCATAATATACGTGCCTATCTATATCTTCCATAGGAATTTATAACAAGGTTGGTACACATGACATTAGAGATGCTACTCGGAGAAAGCCATTTTAGCTTCTAGCCTATTCAACAATTTTTCTAAACGCACAACGTCCAAGGAAGGAAACATGTTTTTTATAAACGAATTTATTAATCTCTTACATCATATTTGGCATCCACAAAGAATCCCCCATTCTAAATTCATCTTCCTAGCTAGCAACAATGCGTTTCTGCCATCGCCTCCGTATAGAGACCTAAATAGGAATGGAATTTTCTCCTAATACCACTTCCCCAACAATGCTCCTTCTTTCATTGTATATGCATTTATGTTTGTAAATGCTTCAGTGATTTGAATTCAATATATAAAGAGATAATAGGGATAATAAGTAGCTTAATTTAGGAACTAACCAACTCGGTATAACAGTTCTTGTATTTTACTAAAGAAATTGGAAGGTTCGCGGAAGATAATATTTTATTTCTACCAACGTCTCGAGTTTTGAGTGGTATACAGCAATCTTCATGTGTATTGTATTGTTGCTGATCCCCCCTTGTTTGTTCCTTGTAAGGAATAAAATTATAAATTTACTTCTGTCAATATATAGGTTTTTAAAGCTAGTACGTCTTCAGATCAGTCATAACTGGCGTTGGTCATATTTGTTGATTAATTTATACGTCGTAAACAAAATTTTACTACTTTTGTAAGCATACCATTTCAACAGATAATCTATCAGTCTAAAATTAATATATGCTGAAAGAAATTCTGGCTTAGAACATCTATCTCACGATTGAAAATAGTCAGAGAAGTCAGCCACTGAGCTTGTAAAAATTCCCAAGATTTAGATAGAAATCAAGTCATGCATTGTTACAAATGCCCGCTGTAATGTGACAAAAAAATCCCAGAAAAGATTTTCCCCCACTTACAAAAACTCCCAAATAGATACGCGAATAACTGGGAAGTGGAATAGGCATTGAAACAAAAAGAGGATTGCGATGGCTGCTAGAATGCTAGTAAAAATGTTGTCTTTGCAAAAGATATTTCCTTTTTCGTTTCCTCCTCTTCCCTCCCATGGGATGATGTAAGATGGTGTGTATGTATGCCATGTATCAAGGTGTTTCAAGCAAACTATGAGAGAGGAATTTTTTCGAGTATCATCTTGATGCAGAGAAAAAAAAGTAGCAAAAAATCCGTCGATAACATCTTGCTTCACCAAGTAGGCAACTAGGCGAGGCACTAACGAAAATATAAAGAGTTTGAAAAATAAAACTCGTCGTAGTCATACTAGTCTATATGTATGTTACGTAAACACGGGATGCTATTATGTGCTATGAGATGAGATGAATATTTTACAGAAAAAAGCATCCATGCCCAAAATACAAAATGTATCTCAGCTCGTCATTCATTCAAATAAGGAAACAATGTATGAAATATTTATGTACCTGTATAGTGATAATATTACATAGCAAACAAATACGGAAGTAGTTGAACATACTTATGCAACAATTTCCCGGTGTGACTTACACGTATCTACCCTTAACGTGTGTTCTTTTAGCTGAAACAGGGAATGTCGAGTGGTATGCCAAACTTCTCAATAACTTCCTGTGTTCCACATTTTTTATCCAGATGTGCTCCGCTGAAACATCTTTTTTCCCCACTGTTCATGTTCCAAATAAAATGATTCACTTTGCATGTATTTCACTGCTACTGCTAAAAGAACTGAAATCTAATATATTTTTTTCTCTTGAAAGAATAATGTAATTGCAACTACCTATGTATGTGACATGTGACTTTTGTACAATAATCATTATCACTGTGTGACTGTGTGCATAGAATTCACTTTAAATCTCGTAATTTGTTATTCAAATATTTGCCGACATAACCATATTGCACATTAAATAACAACATGGAAAGCTAATTTGTAATTTTATGGCTTCAGATTGTCTCGTTTTTCTCCCAATTATAGAGGTAACAAACATGGATTGTATTACAATTACATATCAGAAGTCTTTATTTCTTTCATTCCAGCCGACAATCATTTACTCTAATGTAATGTGCATAATGCTTATCATGATTATGTAATGGAATGCAAGACTCTCCAATCCAGTAAGCAAGCTTATCTATAAAGAGAGCTTTGTTTATTACCATTTTGTAATTGGAGCTCTTCTACAGAAATAGTGACAAATTAGTTTATCTTTTATTAAGTGTCTGTCTGGATCACAAATTTCCCACATGATGTCGATGTCAATGTCCGCGTTTATTTATTGATAGCTGACACTATTCTAGCTAAACATCAGCGTAAATTACATATTTGAATGGTGCTTTGAATTGAACTGAAATAAAAACCAACATTATCCGCCCAAACACGTGACGTGTGTCCGAAGCCAAGACACAACCACTTTATTTATACGTTTTAATGAAATCATACAAAATGGATAAATACAATCATGCTACAAATACCGTGATAAATAATAATGAGATTTAATGACAAAATTTTGGTGGCGTCTGTTCTTCATGATTCAGATCTCAAAGCCTAGTTAGTGACTTATTGTAATATCTCCCATCGTTAGTACAATCTTTTTAATCAGATTATAGCATCACTGTCCCCCTTCTAAAAATTTACTGCGTTCTTCCCAGTCGTTGCCCTCGACACTCAGTGTTTTTCCCCTTTTTATGCTGAACAAAATGAAGAGAAAGGTAACCCGATAATCACAGGCCGAGTAGAAAAAAAACTTTGATAATGTTGAAGATTCAGCATAACGTGCTGACAGGTATTATCAGCAAGGAAAACAGCGAGAGTTGATTTCATACCCTGACTTTGTTAACGAATCACAACAGTTTTATCTTCTGAAGATTACATGCATGGTCCTCCTTTGTGATATATGACACATTTCTTTTGAAACTCCCAAATTCCCAAAGTGCGACTAACATGGGCGAGCTTATAAGCAGAAAACGAACGTGAATAATAAAGCTGGAGTGAAAAGTGCGTTCTTTTGAAGCGATTATTATCAACATCATTAGATAATTCTCTCTTTAGGCAACAAAATATCTTTATCATATCAAAATAGTGATAAAGGCATTTTGCGCTAAAAAGTGCTCAATTCCCAAACAATGCCAAGAACTTCTAAAACCGTCTCGCTCAACAGGTAATAATAATAGGAGGGTTGATAATAATAGCGCCTTCTCACTCAAACCCTTTCCTTTCATAAAGTAAACAAGTACAAAGAGCAATCTCTTTCCATTTTTTATTGTTTAATGCATTTCACTCGTTTCAGCTTAAAATGAGAATATTATATGTTTTTATGACTTTAGAAATAATATGGAAAAACTATTGCGTAGAAAAGTATAAAGGAGCCGTTTGCTCGTGGAAGTTTGTAGTTCGGTGGAGGGTAATATTTTTTTTTATAAAAAATCCTTTCAACGCTCGTGTTTCTGTCATGTTCTGCATCTCATAAATATTCAAATTTGAAGCGTAGATACATATGGCCGATTGCGAATTGCGAATTTGAGACCGGGGACTGCTACAGCGTTTTTTCTTATGATGAGGTATGAGTTGCGAATAGGAGGGATTATCGAATAGAATGGAAGTAGAATACAGGCTGAGTTTTTGTCGCAAATCCAAAGAATATTTTTTATTGCTAGTTTTTTACAAACTTACAAATTTGGAATTCGGAGAATCCCCCCAAAACACCTGGAGTGTTTCTCATGTATGAACTGTCGCTATTTTTATTCTTCCCTGTCATTTGGATAAAGGGGAGAGATTTTCCAAAGATGCTTATCGTGCAGCTATATAGGAATAGGTAGGTACTTGTTTGGCTCGCAGTGAAGCATAAAATATGACAAATATGAACATTCGTATGAAAAAAAAGTACTAGGTACAAGATTAAAGACATGAGACATGGTACATAAAATCCATCTTTCGTTTTGTCCAGTTCCATGTGACACTTTGTATTAATTTATTTGTCCATCTGTATCAAACTGAGTGAAAAAAATTAGCAAGAAAAATTCCCCATTACACTCCATTCAACCATGTGATATTTGAGGATGTATTTCATCCGGCGAATGTTTTGTGAAAATAAGTTCCTATCTTGAATTGTCAGCATAATATGACGCAACCTATGTTATATCAAGACAAAAACAAGAGCATGCAGTTGAAATGATTATAGCACAGCATCCCATCCCATTATAGCATCTCCCGCTCCCTCGTGGTAATCCATATTTAATATGAGAAACATGTAGTCAAAAATATCCAATCGTGCTATTCCGGTTCCTATCATTAATTCCATTATTTGGCTGATCTTTCTGGTAAACTCAACTTTCTATCACATCGTATCACAAGAGAGTCTACAGGTGTACGGAACCACTTTCTTTATTGATTGCGAACGCTCACGCTGATTGTTGTTCTGGAATCGGTTCATGACGATCACCATTATCGTTATAAAACAGGACAAGTTATATTTTCAGAGTGTCTATTCAACTCATGCCAAACCAGACCAGACAGTCTTTATCCTTCAAAGCAACTATATAATGGCGAGATTGATTTTGATTTTGAATCTGAACAGAGGCTTAACAAAACTCACAAAAGATAGCCACCATCCATTTCTCATTATGATTACGACTCGGTTCCTTTCTGCTCCCACTGAAAAATTGCATGCGTGAAACCTGCAACTTGCTCATCTTCTTTACAGCTTCCTTCATCATCAAACCCATCTCATAATCATAATAATAATCATTCATTGTTGTTCGAGCAATAAGTGTACAACTCACGTTTTGCGAAAAAGATTACCTCACATCCTATTTTTCCTTTCTTGAGCAGAGTCTTTTTCAATGCCTTTCCCCTTCCTAGGCTTGTATAATGTTCTTGACAGTTTGCTTAGTTGGGATGGAATGATGGTGTGATGTGAGATGGGATGAGATTAACTATGGCGCATTTTCTTGGCTGATGGGATATTCTTCTTCTACGCCAGACTATCACATCATCATCATCAAATCCATTTCATATGTATCCTCTTCAACCCTATCGTGATTATCAAAAAAAAGCTAATAGCGCATTGTTACTCTATTGAGCATGAATAAGAAAGAGTTGGGGGCTGCATTGTTGCACTGTTATTAAGTTTCTCCGTGCTCATCCCTCCACTCTCTCCTTTTTGTCCGGTAGTGCGTGCACAACAACGAGATAGATCGTCTATCGGTATTGCCATGTCGCTTTGAGTTTGTTGTGTTATGGCTCATTTTGCAAAGTAGAAAGCCATGGCTTCTTCAACAAATCTTATGATTATGACTATGAACAATCCCATTCCGTCCCAAATGCTTTGGATGTTTGTTACCTTCTCCTCAGAGACCGAATTCTTCCAAATCTTAATTTAAACTTGTCAATGATTTTTAGCACACTATTTATTTATTTGATTGAAACTGTGAGTGAATGGGAAGGGGGATTACCAAAGAAAAACTGGTGAATTGTTGGTTTTGCATTGTTAAATTGACATCGTGAAGATGACTAGTGTGCTCGGTAATGATATGAAATTTATATGCACATTTCTAACTGTGGTCTCTCCCCTCAAGGTTTGAAATTGAAGAGCATCCTCCTCGTCATCATTATCACTTTCGTCCGTGAGGCCGTTCGAATATAGCCTTAGTCTCACCATCAGGATGATCACCATCTTCCTCCATCGTCATCATCAGTATCGCCACCACCAACAATCATCTCTTCATCGTTATCATTGAGTATCTTCGTCGGGGGAATGGGGCTGCTGGGTTTGCGAACGCGCATTATTGCTCTGCCGTTCTATATCATTCTGTTACTTTTTTTCTGCCATTTTTTTCTATGCTTCGCTGTCCTGGGTCATTCCCCTTCCTTTTTTTCTCTTGAAAAAAACTCATCAAAACACTCCATTGGGATTCGCCCGTGTCGATGTCGTCTTGCATGGCTTTCATGTTTGTGTGGACTACTTACATGTGAGAGATTGATGCTGGCTCCTAAAGGTGCACTCGGATTTTTTCTTTCCCCTCCACGAGCAATTTTTGCGCTGAGATGAATCGAAGCGTGGTATAAGCATAGCTAAAAACGGAAGAAAAAAAGGAAACCAAAGAAAAAAATGATCTGTTTGGAAAAAATCGCTTCAAAGTTTTAACGTGACTTTGGGCAAATTGATCTTTTATAACTTTCCTCTGCTCACTTTAAAAGAGGATTCGAGGAATAGCTTTACAAATGGGCAATTCAAAAGCAAATATCTCGCACATTCCACTCGTCAAAATGTTTGAAATGGGATGCGAGATTTTCTCCGTAATATGTAATGCGCATAAATAATACGTATTATTAGAGCCTGTTCAGCATGATCAAGTATTTTCACTGAAATTATGAGCTAATCTTCCGTTTACGTCATTCTTCTGACTATTATCATCTCCAAATGAAAGATGCGACTTGACGTGTTCATTACTTGTGTCTGGTAGCCAGTTAGTTTCCCGTGAGTGAATAATTCCTTCCAGGCATTCAGGCATTAATAATCTGTTTTGTTGGAGACTTTGGTTGTGCGCTGTCGCTGTCAGGGTTAGTTAGGAAGGAGAAAGGGAGAATGAATGACAATGGGAAAAAATGTAGTAAATACGACATGATTCATTTCAACTTCCTTCTCCTTTCAGGAGTGAGGAATTCATCACCAATTTTCATCGCAAGGTTACCACCGACTGGATGGTTATTGCAATTTTTTGATTTGACTTGGCTCCCTTTTCTTTGTCAGATCATCCTTGAAGACATATGAATATACCTAAAAGTATTTGAAGCGAGTTCCACGTGCATCCATAATTAGTTTTATTTCAGTTCACTTTTCCATTCTGATTGATAATATTATTTTAATGACATTATTGTAATATTGAACAATATATTAGGCTTTGTCATTCTGAGAATTCTGGATTATTTTTTTATGACCCAGTAGACACCAAAGAAAATGGCATCAAATGAAATAATACTTAATCTACTGGAAGGATACAAGGTACTAGCATTTCCCATCGCACATCCTTTCCAGATATCTATGCACAGTTGAACTGATTCAAACTAAATTGCTGATGATGAATGAAAAAATGCTCAATAACGTAATATTGCGAAAACGGGAATCAATTTTAATTCCTAAATAAAATTGAGAATGATCAAACCAACTACTAGGAACCTGAATGTGTTTAACAAATGCACATTCACTATATTTTTTATAGCGTCGTCTTACTATATCGTGTGAATAAAAAACTACATCAAGTAAACTGCCCAACTCGATTCTAATTCCAAAAGAGAATATTGCAAAATGGTAGCAATGAATAGATTTGATCAAGCTGAGATTTTCAGACTCCTCAGCTGCAGCTATAGCGGTGGAAATGCATAACTTCGTTTACTTTTACTTAACGACATCACTCTGTTTACTTACGTTACAATAAATGAAACTGACATTTTAAGCATATTGCTTTTTTTGGAATTCAATTATCTCCCAAACCCAAAAGTAAAACTTTTATGTTAGCTTCCATATTCATCTTTAGTGGAAGCGGCAGCGCATCCCCATTATCGTCTGCAACAACGCAATTTAAAAGTCATTTTTGACGATGAAAAAAAGCTCGGAGAAGATGAGATGGCGATTTTCTCCTCATATGTGCATAGGTATTTTACATTTATATGGGATGAGAAAGGAAAAGGGTTAGTTGAATGAAATTCCTTCTGGCATACATGTCCGCATACCGAGGTAATAATGCAGGGATGCAGATGAGGGGAGTAACAGACGAGAGGGAAATAACGCATGTTTATATTTTCCTAATGAAAGTCTTACTTTTCCTATTTATTAACCATGGCAGATCCACGTCTAATTGAATTAGCTTGCAAGTAACTCGGCTAATGTAAAACAGTAAAGATTTTTAACTTGTTCTTGATGCGCTCTCCTCTCCTGCAATTATTATTCCTAGTGTGGTGCAGTTGTAGTGTTGCAGAAACGGAATAAGAAATGGAAAACATTAGCTTGGTTATCATCCTCATCAACATCATCAATATCATCATGGCCCACCACCGTAGTGTATACCGCCATAGAGGAACGGATGTGTTCATTACTGTGCTCAGAAATTGCACCCATCAACTACAACAAACCCATTTTATTTACTCCTTTCTTCACTTTTTGTTGCTCCTTGTAATCCCATTATGCATTGGGAATGCTCATTCGGGTTATCAATCCACTTACATCTTCACCAATACAAGATACTTGACCTATTTGGCCAGGAAGGGGGTGAAGATAAGGAAATCCTGTGAAATTCCGCATTTTACTCTTGACTCAAAATCACTTCAAACAAAAAAAATGCATAGGGTTCAGTTTTACTCCTCGTTTTTTACTGCAGCTATTACATGATGATGATGATGACTGACATAGATGATATTGTTACTTAGAGAGCACGTACGTAGGTAAGAGAGGAGACACTGGTAGGAAATGAGCTTGTAGCTTGTAAGAAAACACAATGAACATAGACAAGTTGAGAGTTGCATGAAAGCATGCAATAGGCTAAAAACTGCAGCAATGAAGCAAACCCTTTTTTGTCGCAGTTCCTTCAGATTTCAGTTCAGACTTTTTTTGTCTTTTTCCTCAGAGTTTAGCCTCATTTCTCCGAAAGACAGAGTTTCCTGTGCTCAGACCATGGTAATGGCCGCTCAGCTCGAAAAAAAAAGTTGCAACTTTCAAGAACATATTACAAACTTGACTGCTTGTAAAAAACTACATCAACATCCACATCTTCATCATAATTATCATATTGTATTGAGCACACAAACAACGAGGGAAAATATATGAGCAAAAAGATATTTTTATCTGGTTAAAACAGCTTTTCAAAATTGCTTCAAATTTTCAACATTCTTTGTATACGCACATTTCTTTTAGCTAAACAAACAAACAATGTCAGAAGAGAGGAATTCTTTGCAAAAAAATTATTATTATTACCGTTGAGGCATCATTATTATTATTTACATTACCAAATGATCCTTCGTTACCGGCCCATGAAGGAATAGAATGAGCTAACTAAAGCATTCTCAAACTGCCTACTTTACTATACCTACATGGCAATATGGTAAGGTTTAAGATAATCATATGAATTACCAAGCAAATGAGGGGAAAAGATATGAGAGGCTTACCAAACTTTACCTGTGGTGGTGGCTACGAGCTGGTGGAAGTGTTAGTGGGAGAAATTGAAATACACAAATGTAAACAAAACCAAAACTCAACAGAGGAATGAATCAGACATAGCGAAAGATGATATGAGGATGATCCGTTTCCCCAAAAATTTGTAGAATGAATGAAAGAAGATCAGGCCAGGGCATTGGAGCAGTACAGATGAAAAAAGAATGCGGGGCTATCAAAATACCATTACCATTTATTTCCCCACTTACTTATTTAAAAAGTAGCGTTTTCTTATTGCCTCATAATGTTACTCTTGCTCCTTTTGACTGGCTCACACTCAACTCATGGGATGAGAAAGAGGAGTAGGAGGAGAAAGAGGTAGAAAATTAGGCAAACGTTCTATATATGCTCCTTCAAGTTATTGCATTGCAGTTAAAACGAAGAAAAATGTAGCATAACATATGACAACATCTCAACTTTTTCATCATCAACGAATTCACGCCAGAGTGAAAGAAGTGCCAAAGGGAGAAAACGTCGAAAACGATTCCTTCTTCTTCTAAAAAATGATGCTGCAACTTCAAACTAGAAATATCTCTTTACTTTTGGGTTGCATTACAGCTTATGAAATAATTGCAGATGGAGATGATGATGATGATGATGATTACAAGAGAAGTAGGAAGACAGCAAGAAGTCAGCGGTGGTGGTTGTTGTGATAAGTTTTTGGAACGGTTTCAAACTCCTTTCGGTATTTATCCTCCTCCTCCGCTAGAACCTTCTCATTATTGGCATAGTTTAGTAAAAACGAGATGGAACAGCAACATCCATAAAAAAACTAAAAGTGCAGTAGTGAGAGGGAACAACATAATATATCATGTCATAAGTTAGTTGGCCTCTATGTTTTGACAGCATTTAGATAAGGAGAATATTACGAATAGCTTTAGATACATAATCGAGCATTTTAGCAGCCTTAGCTAAAATAACAAACAGCTCACGTATGAGAATTCATTCATATTCATAGATATAATAGCTCTTTCCCCACATAATGTATTGGCTCCAGTTGGCCTTTCTGCAAGTTATTTGAATAAAACCGATAATTTGTGCCAGTTTGTTCCTACTAACCGTGGGGAACGCGGAAATAACTACTTTCTTGGAAAGGCGAAAACACATTTCATCTTCCAGTCTAATAAATCAGTCAGGCTGATGTACAAAAAAGGAGCTTTTCCCTTTCCAGCTCACTGCTCCAAGTATTTTGCTGGACAGGCTGAAAAGGCGGAGGCGGAAGGATGAAAAAAAATTGTTATACCTATTTCAGCATAACGTAATAACAACTGTATTTTGGCTCAACTAGATGAATTGAAATGCAATTATTTATTTTACGGGGAGGCATCCAGGGCTGAAAGGATACAGGAAGTGCCAACAAAGCAAAAATGGATATGCATATTTACCCTATTTCATACTACCAAAACCTACATTCTCCTGGCGGGTGAGTGGAATATGTAGATTATGCGAAAAAAAAAATGCGTTTACAAGGAACAGCAGTAGCGAGCGAGTTGATTATAGTTGATAATGAGTTTTAGGAATATCCCCAGTTATAACATGGGGAAGGCATAAACACCATAAAATACTGATAATAAACACGCGTACAGCAATAAATACGTAATCAATCACCCTCCAGAGAGTAATAATAAGAATACTTGCTAATTTGCTCCAATTTCTGGGTTGAAAAGCTGAAAAGTTAGTACCAGAACATGAACATGATGTTTTCATCCAGACTTGTTGTTTGAGTTGAGTCATTCCATTCCGGATAGGAAAGGAAATAAGCTGGTGTCCAAACTTCAAACTACAATGGACTATTTTAATGAGTAGGTATTTCCAACGGAAGGCTCTTGACAGGGATAAACAACTATGTAGCTTTTTTTCCTTCGGTTTGCCAGAAAATATCCTTGCTCCCTCTCTTCCTGACATAAACTTCACACAGAACTTCAAACCTTGTTTGTTACCTGTTTTCACAAACTTTGTATTCGCAATTTATGCATAAGCTCTGTGAAATCTGTGGACGCATCGCCAAAAACTGTTTCCCCCTCTGATTTTATATTCAACTCCTCATCATTATGCATTTGAGATGTTGTATTTTGTACACAAAAGGAGAAGTGTATACTCGCTCCATATTTTTCCTTTTTCGAATTATAATAATTTCAACCCTCCTATAATATTATGGTTATGAGAGTACACATCGAGAGGAGTAGCATATTCGGATAGAAAAAAGTGCAACAGGTAGGCAATTTTCTAGGATGAATGAAATGAAAACGCTGGGATGGGCTGACTACTTACACTGATTATTGCACAGAAAAATGAGTAATGGTACAGGTGGGCATCTATTACGCTTGTAAATATTCAACCAGATAAAAATCGTTTTGTAAGCTTGGCTCAGCCGAGGGAAAAAAGCAGTACCGTAATTGTAGATTGCAAGAAAATCACTTCCACTCTTTTTCATCAAAGTGGTCGGGACTCGGGATATTTACCAGTAATGAGGACGATGCTGCCGCTTCACCACGATCGTATCGTGAACAAAATGTACACCTACCGTAAAATGGCCTGAAATAAAAAAAGGAAGGGAAAATACTGACGAGGATGAAATGTTTTTGGCTTGGATTTTTAGGCAACCCTTAGCCGGTAAGAAAAATACAGTTTGTGAGTCCGCATCCAAGTCATCATAAATGATAAAAAGCATCAATGAGTAATAGCTTATGACAAACAAGAACTAGGTAAAGATTGCATATATTAGCTCAGGAGTAAACTGTAAAAAAAAGTGGCACGACTTATGTAAAAAACATTATTCATGTTAGCTACCCACAATCATCCGAATTTTTCTTTTGGTGACTGACGACGACTACTCACATCTCTACTCTTTTGTGCAAGTCAACGGCTTCAATTTATCAGAGAGACAGGGACATGTAGATTCTGTAATCCAAAAGAAAATATGAAACGTGCAAATATGTTTTTCAGATGTGGATATATGCCCACATCCCTAATTCCCCATCATCTCATAAATATCAATCGTCATCATCAGACTCATCATTATCAAGAGTCCACACACAAGGCTCGTGAATTTACACAGACATTCCATTGACTCAACTTGATTGCTGAAATGAGCAGGAGCAAGGAAGAAAAACCAGATGAAAACAGTTGATACCTAGATGAAAAGTAAATGCTCTCTTGTTTACCCATTTCATACATGACTGTTGAATTCTTTCTAGATTTGCTTTTCAAGTTGGCCACAGCACGCAAATAGCATGTGAAAGGATATGGTTTGGTATATCTTGCCAAATGCCAAAGTCAAAGCTAAAAGCATGAGCAATGAGCTTTATTACAGTAGATTAGATCATATTGGATCCATATTCATTCTCAGAATGGATCTCTCCGATGCACGCATTTCATTACATGTGCAGTGAGGGTTTCTGT
Organism: Lepidocyrtus paradoxus; assembly: GCA_034696885.1. NCBI lineage: Eukaryota > Metazoa > Arthropoda > Collembola > Entomobryomorpha > Entomobryidae > Lepidocyrtus > Lepidocyrtus paradoxus. The sequence continues at coordinate 8,482 of JAQGAH010000805.1, read as the reverse complement.
TCCATAAAAAGAATGCAAAAAAGGCATGGCATTTCCTCTCCATCCCCTACTTTTACCACACAGTCATTCCTCCTACACCCTAATATCTCGACGAGAAACAACTGTTGCAACACACGTCCCATGTGTAAAACATTGTTACAATATGATTTCATTACAAACTATAAACTCATGTTGGTTTGCTCTCCTGGCTTGGGTTTGTACTTTGTTCCTTTTTCTATGAAAAATGCTGCGTGCCAGGCCATGTCAGAAGGGAATTGTGTGCAAGATATGTATCTTAAGTAGATATGAAATGAAATGCATTTGCTATTTGGATTGCACAGCCTTAAGCCTGACTTGCATGGATATTAGACTTTAGCCAAAAGTTTCTTTCTCCATCATTCCATTCTCATTAATGAAGGATAATGTGAAGGGATACATTTATTTTCTTGACTTTATGCATGTGGGAATCAACAGAGCCAGGAGAGTGAACGAACCAAACGCAAACGAATATGAATTGCCTCAGCTTAAGAAGAAAAAACTTGAATCCAACAAAACTGAGTGTAAGTTTTACACGAAAAAATAGATACCTATGCATAAGGCATAAGGCATAAGGCATACAAGCAGGTTTTAAGCCACAAACAGATCATGTTGATCACTCACACACTTTTTTCATCAGTTCAGTTCGTTCACTTACACACGGCTCATATACCCACACACAAACAACACACGCAGAAAAATGCATTTTATCTGTATTATATGTAGGCCTATGTCTATGGCCGTTTTACAACTCCGTACCCAACGTACCATACTTCATCGTGATGCCTCATCGTCATCATATCTTATTATAACTAGCCCCACTACAACTATACTATCTCCATTATCATTATAAACGCTGATCTGTACATAAACTGCGTTCGTTCCTCCTCTGGCTGTTTTTTCTCTTCTCTCATGATGATCATCATATTGGATGTTGATTACCGAGTTGGAGTAAAGTGAGGGCGAGGGAATGCAGTGCAATAATAGCATGCAACAGTAATAGTCATAATAATGGTTGGGGGAAAATAACAATAACACATGTGGAGTTAGGGCTCGTGTAATGTTATAAATGGGCTGTGGATCTCTACATGTATGTAACCAGTTTCCCATCAAAATCAAGAAATAACTAAGTAAAGGAGGCACACACTTGTACAAATGTATTCAGCAGTGCTGACTTTAGTCATATCCTCCTCAGTACATTCGACTTCAGATGGGGTTCATGATTATGATTATGCTCGAGGTTCGAGTAACAACAATGATAGTCAACTGTTTCCCATCAGTTTATATTCAGGTTTTGCTCAGGATGCACACACTTGATCGAGACGCTGATGATGTTGATGATTGTTGCATGCAGAAGAAGGAAAGGACCGTGATGACGAGGATGGCAGGGGATGCCACTTTCAGCCAGCAACAAACATCCAAAATCCAACCAACATCAGCAGCAGCCAAGGCGAGAGGAGGAGGCATCATTGTTCAAACTTGACAGAAAGAACGGTTTTGTTTGGAGGATGAGCATGATGATGTGAGATTGTAAATGTGGTGATTTTTTTTCGCAAAAAAAAATTCAAGTGAACAAAGTGGAGTTTCGTGGAGTGTGTGTATGTGTGGATATGAAACAGAGAGAAAAGTTTTGAAGAAACTCCCATCTCATGTGTGTAAGCTACCTAGTTTGGTGTGGAGTTTGTCATCAGATCGAAAAATATTTTCATGTTTTTGCATCGAATTACCAGATTGGGATCTGAATTTGTGATCTGTGTTTAGTGAGGATTATGCAATCCCAATTTTCCAATTTACATTTGAAAAGCGTTTGTCGTAATGAGGCTGGTGCGTCTCTGCCAAATTGGAGAAAAGTGCGAGTTTGCTCAGTGGAGTGTTGTCGTGGAAGGGAAAACTTGTCATAAAACATTTGGAGGAAAACAGGGTTGCTCTCCTTTGACATGATTTATATTCCTGTCCCATCCCTGTTCGGATAGAGAGAAAGAAATGGTAAGGAAGCAAAAAAAACTGTATGATGATAAGATAGCTTGATAACTAAGCGATGATAAGAAAGGTTTCTTACAATTTTTCCTGAGAAACAAGTGGATTGACAGCTTGGAGCTCACCTCAGCGGATGGGCTTAGGCATGTTCGTTTTTTACAAGAGTTTTGATTGGAGGAAAAAGGGCTAAAGAAAGAGACTGAAATGGAAGCGGAATTGTAAAAAAAGGTACCCAATTCCACTCATCATCTATAAAAAAGGATGATTTGTGGCGGATGGAAATAGGGGAAAAAATATGTTTTGAATGTCAGAAGAATAAGATCGAGAGATTTGAGACTCGAAAACAGAAGTAGCAAAGTAGTGCATTGCATTTGTACTTGAACAAGTGCACAGGGTTTTCATTGTTGTCTGTGGATGTGCATTTGTAGACCTTGAAGGCTCTCACCTGCAGCATTTCCATTTTTTCTCTCTGTTGTAAAGTAGGCCTTTTTACTATGCGCACTGCAGTGCCATATTTATATATATCACACTCCTGATTTTCTTTTTCTTAATAATATTATTATTATATTTTGTGTATTATCACGGCAAACTTTTTTGTCGTGCCGTCGTCGTGCGAGCCTTCGTTCGTTCGTTTTGCGCCAGTTGTTACTGACTAACTAAGATATAGGTTGAGAGAGACAAGAGAAAAAAAGAGACTGTAAATGTTTTTGCCTCCTCCAATCCACCCCAATAATCTAACTCGATCCTCCTCTCCTCCATCATTATCACCTGCGTTGTATATTTAATATTATATATTTTTAGGGAACATGTCAAGAAAGGGACGGGATGATGATGATGATGGTCATGATAAAAGAAGGATAATTTTTAACTTTAGCATTTACAATCATCATTATCACACATTGCACTCCTCAAATTATAAACTTTTGCTTGTTTGCAGATAATCATTTCTGTACTTATACAAGTTATGATAAGATGTCTAAAAACTTGGTCTATTTTGGTCAGCCAGACTGAGGGATTGGGAAGTGGACATTTAAAAATACGAGATAAAAATGAAACCTTGCACATTGCATCTCTCTGCCCTTTTGGAAGACAAGTGGATATGCATTTTGTCGAGATTGATAAAAAGGGAATTGGCCTTTTAAAAGTGGAAAAGTGATAGTGATAAATACCACTCCAACTGAACATCATCATATGAACCTACACATGACACAAGTATTATCTGTCATGCAATATTTTTTATTTTCGTAGAGTTCAGCTAGGTCAGAAGCTATCATTTAGGGAAATATAAGTTTAGCTACTGCTAGCCCTCCAACTACTGTTGCTTCTGCTGGTTTTTTAGATAAAAAAATACATTGTACTTTATGTAGAATAAAACGTCTTCGCTCGCAGTAGGAACTTTTCCCCCTATTGCATTCGTCATTCCAACATCACATCCTGCCACCATTTATACCACCACCGCAATCAGCTCACTTATCTCACAGCCTTTTCTACCCATAAGGATAACGAACGCCAGCAATAACAACAGCAATAATAATATATTACATAACTGTATCCAGAAGCTGGCTACTTTCAAGTTGCCTTTCTTCTATTTTCTACAAAAGTACAATATCATCATCTCATATCATATCAGAGAGAAAATACTCAAACTCTCTTCATGATTTTTGAAACACGTAAAAAATATTGGCCGGTTGAGGCGGATTCGAGTTTACAAGATTATAGGTAACTTGTAGACTCTTCTCAGTTGTCAGAATGTCTGGCTGGATGTAAATCCAACTGATATTTATGTCCATAATACAACAGACATCAACTTATTTACCTATATATGTGGTGGCAATTGTGCATCAGTAATAAATTCTAAAAAACCCACGCCTTGTATACAGTTTTTTTTTGAAAGGTAAATATTATGGATGTTAACTACATAAAAAAAAATCTGTCTGGTTGCGTTTGTGTAGGTGCATGATTATAATACATAGGTATATATTAAATAACAATGAATTTGAACGAGTCGAGTCCAATGGTCCATCGTTCGTTTTTTTACTATTTTCATTCACGAGAAGAAGCAAGGTAATATGTGGTCCTCATTAAATCTCAAATAGAATCCAACTAATCCAAGTCCAACCTGTGGTTTTATATAAGGCTGTTGGATTATGAGCTAGGATGATGGTCCAAGTGTTGAAAACGGAGTTGTATGTCATATCTGCATTGTGATGATGATGAACCAGGAACATTTTATCAAACATGCTACGGTGCATGATATTTATGATGATTGTATTGTATCATCATCATCATCACCATCATGCAATATGAAGGATGCAGACAAGTACGTTTCCTCTAGTTGATTGTGTACTTATACTTTTCCCGTTGGATTTTCAATTGTGCCGACGTCATTACAGTTTTCTTGAAATAAGGTCCTTCTCAACAGCTATTTTCTTCGGAGAGCTCAAACAATAAAAAAGCGATGTTTAGCTTGACTAACGTAACAGGGTAGAAAAAAAGTAGAAACTTGAGAAAAATCAGAGCCAACGAGAGAAACACATTTTTTTAACAGCCAAAATCTATCATTTTCTCTGATTTTTATTTACACGCATGCAAGAGGGAAACATGTTGATTCAACTTTTTTAAAGACTTTTTTTTCTATTAAAATCCACCATTATTATACATCCCATCCCATTATAATTTGATCTGGAGGGTGGGTGACTACACTTTATTCACTTTCTTAAAGAAGGAAGTTAAAGTTTGAAGAAAGGGGCACAGTGGTCGACAATTACCACCATGCTAATGGGTACATTTAATAACTCCTTGAGGGAGCCCGTATCCCACTTTCCCAAGCGTTGAGAATAATGAATAATCCTCGTCATTATTTACCACCAGCATGATTGTTGACGAGAAGTAAAACTGGCACAAAGGAGCAGTCTACGGGGAGGAGGAGGAGAGGCGAGAAAAATCTTTATGGAGCTCGTGAAAAACGTTATGATTTTCAGATGATGAGTTGGGATTGTCATTTTCTTTGTGTGCCATCAACCCAACATCATGACAAAAACATTTTACTGACATCATCCTCCCAGCTAAAGAGTATAAAGGGGGCTATATCCACCAGACAAGACAGGCCAGGTCGGGGTGAGGAAGATAAAGCAAAAAAAGATCAAGTTACGAGCAATTTCAGTCGCTTTCCCTTATAGCTAATCGCATTTACTACCTTTTTTCTCGAAGGTTCGGCTCAGGTAGCCAGAAATTCTGGTAAAACTTCTATAGCTATTATTATCTACCTGTGCGCTTGTATCTACAAGCCACACAATTGCTGTCTAACCTCTGACGAAAATCTGACTCAGAAGGAGAGCTAGCTGAGGTAGCAGCTGTTCTAACAATAAAACAAAGCGTTCTTCCTGCCAGATCATCCCACCTCACCGAAATTCGAGCCCGGCCACTGCGTTTCCCCTTAAAGTAAAATATATTGTGCATGTCAGAATTGAGAACGTCTCGGAATAAAATGAGCTTACGTATCCTGGATAAAACCAGTCTTTAAACGTCTCATCCTTTCATGTACTGAACGACTACGTTTTCAAAATAACGTTTGCTCCAAGCCTGTAAGGGGGACGATAAAGGGGCAATAAAAAATATAATATAAATTTTAACATTGGCCTAGTCTAGCTGAGAAGAACCTCAAGGATGACTAAAAGGGATGATAAAAATGACCCTTTTTACGTTCTCCCTGATGTGATCCCCATCGTCTCAAATCTCTCTTGCTGATCACATCAAAAAATTGTCTGAAAGGCTTCCCATTCTCTTTAGCTTTGCTCAAGGAAGCTGGCGAGATGCTTGGCTTTTGATGGGGCTATTTACCCTTTCATTTTATAAATCGATGGGGACCACGGCCACTATGAAAATGTCCACATGTGTTCCCCTGCTGCTCCTTTCTGGAGCTGGATGATGGCTGCGTTGTATACAGTTCAAGTGGAATAACAAAACGTTATTTCTGGACAGATTCAAATGAGGATGTTATCATGTTACATCATCATATTCATAAACAAAAGACAATGCCACTTTCTGTTTATTTGAAGACGATTGGGAAGGATCATGAAAATTGTCTAGAATAGAATATGATGGGGGAATGGAATGACTACGATGAAGTGTGAGAAAGGGCATCATTTTTTGTAGCCATAAACGTTCTACATGTGTAACTTGATGTAACACTGGCTTAAATACTTTTTATGTACTGGTTTTTCCCAAAAGTATCATTTGGTGTCACACGGCTCATCTTTGAACTTAACCTTTTGCATTCTCTAGAATAGTCAGTTAATTGATTTTTGCTTTTTTCATTCCATCACGTTTCCTCACTGAGCTTCATTAGGGCCAAGCCATATAGTAGAGATGGTCCTCCTGTCGCTGTCTGGTTCTCCCTTCCCCTCTTCGAGAGAGTTGCTAATTGCTAATGCAATTTATTTTCGAATGTCGCCGCACAGTATGCTGTTCCGTCAATGCTGCCACTTTTAATATGAAAAAAAGTCCTTTTAATAATTTAGTTAAGCATCTTTTTGTGCAAAAAGTGACTACAGACATTCATTGACTTTAACCTTAGTCTTTGAATTTCTAGAATATACTTCCGCCCAAATAATTTCCATCAGCATGATCATCATCATTAAATATTTTTTTAAGGAAGGTTGCACCCCATGCGAAAGCATGCATTCACATTCAAGTCGAGTTGATGATGCTGATGTGATAGGATGTTATTGATATTTGCCAAAATCTGAAGTGCATTGTGTAACAGCATTATTGAATGAAATCCTTTCTGAAGGCTGCCTTTATTGCCAATTTGCTTATTATATTATGTCATACAAAGATTATTTTGAAAAACAAGTTTCCATTTTCTACAATAGGTATGCATAATATCCTCTCAGCTCTGCTTTAAAACTCCAACCCTGACTTCCTCCAAGTTTAATGCAAAAAGGCTGAGAGATACTACTATAAGCCATGTCGTTATAACTATATGGACGGGACATAACGCTAATAAATTGGGCATAGATGGCTGGTCGCAAGGAATCACTAAACTGTAAAATTTTAATATGCTTTTGTCTCTCAGAGGCATAAAAAAGAAATTTCTTGGCTCTTCTGGTTTCAGCTGAAGGAAAAACAACACAGCGAACAGACAAGCGAGAATACATTCTTGTCTGAGCTTTTATACTACATCCACATCATCATCACGATATCGCACAATCAAAATGATATTTAGACAAAAAAAAAAGCCCGTGTGTGGAATTGAGGATAGTATGGTATGGCTTGGTTTTTATCATAGTTTTATTCATTCCTCTTATAAAACACCAGAGACTAGCCAATCTACGTAAGAAAATGTGATGGTAATGATATCATACGCGATTTTGAAGTTTTTGAACATTAATGCAGTTTGACGAGAGCCAAGCCAAAGCCTCAAGGCAGCGAGTATAAAAAGCAATATTAAAAATTTTCATTTTAATACCAACACAGAAAGTCCCAAGCGATAGGATACGATCCTGATGATATTTTATACTACACAATCAGTTTTTAGATTACAGAGACGTGATAACCCCAAAGTCTTGGTCACAAGCATACGAGCGGACCCAGCCAAAGTCAAAGTTTTAAGAACAGTTAAGTAGTGATTGGCATTGAAAAGTGAATTAGAGAGAGCAATATGAGATAGCCATATTATACTTCTTAACCAAAAAATCAAAGTCAAAGGAAAAAATCCCTTTCCTGCAAAAGCCAACTAAAATTTTTGCAATAACAAATGAATAATGAAAAACCACCAGCGCAGCGTAGGCTCAAGGGATTGACTAGCGCCAAACCCAATAAAAATTCACAAAGTCAAGTTCCTCAAAAGATCTGTCGTCAGTCAGTCAGTCGTCATCAGATTGTATTTACATGGCAGTGGTTAGTACTTTTTGTCTTTTTTATTAATGAATGAAAAGATTTTTTTCTTTCTTTCCTGATGAATCCAAGAAACTTAATCCTCTTTTAGTGTGGACCATGGTCTCGTATGGATGGGTATTAATTTTTTTTCTGATTGCAAGATGCTCAAAAAATATTCTGTTCATGTTCGTCTGGCTGATATCATCTTTCCTCAAAAAATTCCAATGCAATGGGATGTGTTGCCAACATGTCTCCTTCAGTTCGAGATTATCGTTATCACTCACAGTTTGTGCTAAAGCAGGACTTGTAAATCCAAAAAAGAAACCTTGCTGTAAATGTGTACACTTTTATGTGTAAAAAACAACATAAACCAGCTTTTGAGAAGAAAATGGTAAAAAACAAGAAGACAAACTTTGTGAACAGGCAAGGTTTGGAAAAACTTGTTGACGATCATGATGATATGATGCTGATGATGAGGCTGACGAAGGCCAACGTTTTTTATTGGCTTGGTATAGCAAATTATTAATAATACTTGTCGATGGGACATTAAAACTTCGCTTTATCTGATTAAGTGATTTATTTAACTTCAAAGATCATTAAAATAACTACA